>JANIJG010023330.1:100210-187014 GCA_024611175.1 Megaceryle torquata
AAGGATGGAGATTTTCCCTAATTCTCCTTTTGTTATTAATGAATTTATAGAAACATTTTTTATTATCCTTCACAGCCGTAGCTAGGTTGAGCTCTAGCTGTGCTTTGGCCCTCCTAATCTTCTCTCTGCATTGCTTCACTAAAGCAGAGTATTTTATTCTATATATCCATATCAGGTAGGACTGGGAATTAGAGGCTTACTCTTCAGGAAGGAGATGGGGCAAAGATGGCTCCGGCAAGAGATGTAATCTCCATTAAAGAAGGATTTTAAGAACAAGGTGGCCAAACATCTGTCAGGAATGACTGAGGGATCTTGGCTTTGGGCAGGAGAGGTTTCCTCCAGAGGTACCTAGCATGCCCATATGGTTGTGTGGATTCAGTGGGGGTGTGTGTAGCACTTAGTTCCAGGCTCATGACAACACTGTGGTGTTTTGTATAATTTGCTGCCAGACACATGCCCTTAGCTTTAACAGCTGAATGCTGTTTCTTGTCTAAGATGACCCTCTTCCCTCAGCTCATGTCTGCTCCTGATGCATAAGCCATTCCTCACCCTGCAGAGATGCTTGAAGGCAAGCAACTGTGAAACCCTGTCAGACCCAACCAAGAGGGCACCTTAGGGACTCAGGCATTGTATGAACTCTATGTCTAGCTTCAAAGCACAGACCATTATGGGAGCCTTTGTGAACAGGAGAAAATGAGAGAGAAATGGAGAGGACAGAGGCAGCAGCATCAGTGGTGCAGCAGCTGGGGAAGCAGCCACAAGAGGAATGCTGCCTGTGTCTCTGGTTAGTCCAGCCAAGCCATGATTTACATCCCTCAGTAGTCCACAACAGAAACAGCAAATCACTTCTTTTACATGGCTTCAAAAGTCAATTAGACAAATCCATTGAATAAATATCCACTGAGGCCATTAAACCTCCATTAAATCTAAAGTCTTTCTCCTAGTTAAGGACAGTCCTGTATTGTTAATTGTTGGGTGGGAGAATTACTACTGTGTTATTGCCCTGTTTTTCCACATTTCTTTTGGCTTCTGGTGCTATAGAGGGTGAGCTGGAGTAACCTCTGACCTGATCCACAGAGGACCATTCCTGTGTTCTTCAGCTGCATCTGGGATGGCCACAGACCCAGGGGTTTATTAACAAACAACTGGAGGCTGGAAATGGGACAGAAATCGGGTACCTCGGAGTCAGGCCACATCTCAGATTTGCTGCTTTCTGGATGGTGTTCAGGAAAAGCCAGGAGCCCTTTCCTGCTCTGATTCTTCCCTAAGTAAGTTAGAGGTTTATGCTGTGAGGGGTCAGGGCAGGATTTAGCTCCAAGCCTTTCTCTGTCAAATAGATTCTCCCCTGTGCTGGACAAACAGCATCAAAACAAACTGGCAAAGTCCATGTGCAGAAGCATGATCTTATTTAACTAGCACTAAAGTTTTCAGATGCAAATAGCTTATTGAGTTGGACAAAAGTCAGGGCAATAAATATTTCTTTCTAACTTCACCCTACAAAAATATCTTTGTATAATAGGATTGCGTTTTTCCAAAAATATTTTTTATTGATTTACAGCAGTATCACATTAAAGCACAGCATTAGAGCTCCTTCATTAATGAAATAAGACACAAAACTCTTATTATATTAGTGATTTTCACAGAGTAACTTAGTAATCTATTTTTAATATTCTCATGGAAGCATGTCAAAAGGATAATATTTTTATGTTCTACAGCAGAGAAATAGACTTTCAGACAGTTTTGATTGACTTTAAAGTGCACTTGAATACCCAGGCATGTTTTGAATCCCTACAAAGTGGCCAAGGAGAGCAGTCTGACCATCAGCACAGATCAAAACCCTGACAGAGGAAATCCCGGTTGTCACAGTGTCAGCAGTGTTTCCCACACATAGTACCAGGGGAGGTTGGAAGTAAAGGACAGTTACTCCTCCCTCTTTGAAGGCAGTGGAAGAAATCCCTGCAGAGACACTTCCATATCAGGAACACTGTATTTTATCCAGCTACAGGTAACTGAACTCTGGCCTTTTTCTGCAGCTGCCATAGAGATGGGAATCCTGTCTCCTTACCCATTTTCCAGATTGCACTCCCTGGATCTTTTTCAGTGGAGTTCTCCCTCCAATGTCTCTCCATTCTTTCTATATATTTTCTTGGTGTTGCATCTCAGAAAGAGGGAGCACCAAAATATCACTGTCCTAGGTGACATACAGCATCAGCAAAGCAACACCTCCAAGCATCCTGTGCACCCATGGCTGGACCAAAGTGCAGGCATGATCTCAACTTACTTTCTGCTGTGCTCTAACTGTTCGTTTTTATATGATCTTACATTAGAAAGGGTTATTTCAAGCCTAATGAGGGGCTCTTATCAACTTTCAGTCTTCTTTCCAGTACAGCAAATGTGCCTGAGGCTTTTAGGGCAGATGATTGACATTTAAATCCACATTTCATACCCTGGTTCAAGGCTAATAAAACCAGTGTCCTTCAGGGGACTTTTGGGTGTACAGTAAAGCTGCTGATTATTCCCATTGAGAGTTCAAGGCTGCACAGAGCCAAGGGAAGCAGGCACCTATCAGTGGGATGTTTTAGAGCTATCAGGTGCATGATTGGATGACACTAGCCCATTCTTGGGCAAATCACATAAGGCTGATGGACAGATTCTGTATTATCCCCTCTGTAGTTTCAACAGAAACATCCAAGGACTGCCCAAATCGCCCTCCTTCTCAGGATCACTGCTCCCTTTTGATCCGTTTCCCTGCTGGAAATAGCCTGTGTCTTTCTGCCTTCCTTGGCATCTGTGCAGAACTCACCAGGGTGGCAGAGCACTTTCAGAGTGATACCTGACCATTACCCTTATACAACACACTTCAGATTCTGTAGAAAACTGAGGTAACCTGCACAGATTTCTTGAATTATGCCCACAGACCTTTATGTCCAACAGATATGGCAATGTAAGAATTAAAATATGCTGCCAAGGTTTGAAGCAGCCAGGCTGCTTTTACAAATTTTGTAAGCCAACATAATGCTCACTCTTGAAAGTTCTTATTTTGAGAAATGACTATGCCACTACAGCAGACAGGAGATGTTTGTAGGCCTGGGCCTTGAATCTGAGAAACTTCCAGTCATCAGCGCACTTGCATGCCCTTGTGCCAGGCTGGCACCATACTTGTCACAGGCTTTTCAGCTGAGCCTGACCACCACATCCAGGGATGATGCATAATGCTTCTAGGCTGTACCTGCCTGTGGGAACCTCTCACCAGGACTGAAGGCACTCAGTCCAAAAGGATTGTCTTGACAACACTCTTTCCTGCTTCCAAATGGGCCTCAATTGCAAACAGATGGTCATAATTTTGAAAACCCAAGAATGATAGGATGAGATTGCAGCATGCTTGAAAGCACCTTCAGGAATCTCTGGCAAGATCTCCAATTTGACAATGATGTTTATGGACTATGTGCATCCATCAGGAAGGGATCTGTCATGTTTACATTACTATTATGATTCCTCTTGTTTTACTAACAACTTTGCTAGTAACCATGCTCCTTTTGAGCGCTGCTCTGGCGATTTGCAAATGCAGTCCTGAGTACAGAATGTGCAGTGCTTCTCCTGCTGGCTTCACAGGAGTCTCTCCTGTAAACTGTTTGGACAATAACACTGTAACAAATCCATAGCCACCTTGGTCTCCATGCCTGTCATGATGCAGCAAACCATGGCTGCTCATGGCTGCAGGCAACAACAGCTCTGGCAGTCCTGTGATCCTGCTGCTTGGGCCATGCTGCTTCAGATGAGAACAGCCTGGAGCCTGTTCCAGGCTTACTTTGTGCTCCTCCAGGATATCTTGCTCCTAGGCCTCTCACAAACACAGAGGTTCACTGCATGGTGTTCATGGCTATGCTAAAACTTTGGTCAGCCTCCTGATGACATCTGCTAATTAACAGTGACTATATGTCCTGGTCCTTCTTTTTCTCCTTCTTTTAACTTCCCAGGGTAGCTGGAGGCTGTGCTTCAGTGTGAGCAGCACTGCTCAGTGTTTACTTTTACATTTCCAAACAGTCTTTTGCATCCTGACAAGTTCAGCCATCCTTGGCTAAACTGCATACGACAGTGTCTATTGTCCTGCATACTGCTGGCTGGCCAGAGGAGTGCTTCACATCTGGTATAAGCTTTGTGGACTGTGGTTTTGGGAGTAGCACTCATAAAAGGAACAAACCGAAGTTCATTATTCCAACCTGATTAGTGTTTAACATCCACTGCTAACAGCAGTGTATGCCATATGCATACACTAAAATCCATCTGCAATTGCAAGTCCAACCCCTGCAGTGCTATAGATGCTCCAGAAGTTTTAACAAGAGCTTAAAAGCACCACAGTCAGGCCTGCAGCATCAGGAAAGTAGGGGCAGTGAACACAGGGATGATGGGAGAACCTGGCTTTGCCTTCACAGGTGCTCATGGTTCCTGGTCAGTACGGCATTGCAGCCATGGTCACGATGGTGGTTAGCCACAAAATTCATTTTTTGGCTAGTTTTAACATGAGACAGGAATCATCAGCCTGTGAAAAGCTCAGACAGACTCCTGTGCCCTGCTGTGTCCATTAGTATTCAGTAAGCCCATTTGGGGCAAGCAGTTGGGTCTCCAGAAGTTTTGTCAGCAGTAGTATACCCCAGTAGTATATCTTCCCACACATGCCCCCATCTGGAAAGCCCATAAACTCCCCAGTCAGCATGATGGGCAAAAAGCACTCAGAGCTGAGCCTCTCCCTGGGTGGTAACAGCCTGGACAGGGTGTTCCCCACTGCAGGGGAAACTTGCTATCTGTCACAAAGGAAAAACAAGTATAAAACAGCACTGAGGCAAGAAAACAAGCTGCTGCCCTCCCCACTGTGGAGACAGGTTCATGACCCCTAATCCCAGACATGTGAAAGCCAGAAGTGCTACAAGTTCCATGAGCACATGCCTCTGAAGCCTTTCAAGAGCTGACACTGTGGAAACAAGGCACTGAGTATGAAACTGCTACTCAGGTACTTATGACAATTTATTTGCCAAATCTCCAAGTTCTCAATCTGATTTCTGATCCTTCATCTGTGAAGGGTGTGACAGTGCTCTGGTTACCAAGCCTTAAATGAGAATTTGCTGCAGTGATTCACATCCCTTGTTGTGAAAATCAAAGCCATCATCCAGGGAAACAAAGTACCAGCAGCACAACACAAATGGGCATGAGGAAATCCATAGTAGAGCCAAGAGGTTCCCCAGACCCGAACTATCAAAACATTCCCCTCCTGTGAGACAACTCAGTGGAGATAGTCAGGGAGGCTGTATTGGGAAGGAGGGGTTGTAAAGCAGAAACCTCAGCAATATAGGAAGGAAAGTACAGGTCCCACACCAGTTCTACAGGTCCAGAAAAGCACAGTGAAGCAGTACTCGTATTGACCACTTGAGTCCCTACCTCAAAGCCTCCAGCACTGCCCATCCCTGAGGAGAAGGTTTTAGAGGGATGGGGGAACAAGTTCAGAGCAGCAGAGATTTCCTGTCTCTTCTGGGATGTGTAATGTGGGTGAAACAATGGGTGTGCAGACCTAGAGCTGCAGCAGTAGCTATGGAGAGATTTTGCTGCTGTTCAGCAGCCTCAGAAGGAACAGCCATCTCCCTGTGGCATTTTCTATATCCAATCCAGAAACAGGCCTGATTTGGCCCTAAGTGCATATATAACAAAGTCACAGCTGTGAATTTCCTCTCTTATCATTTTAAAATATATGAGCCAGTTTGCACAACCCCAGCAAGAAGCAGCTTTTCCCATCCATGGAGCTGTTCTCCAAACACCACCCCAGCGAACTACTGGGAAGCAGCCACAGTGCTAAACATCTGTGCAAATATATTATGTCAGATGTTACCAAAAGACAATGCAAAGCTGCATCTGGAGTTGGATTCCTGGAAGTGACACCCCTTCAAGCCCATCCAGAACAAGCCTGGAGAAAGCAGGATCAATGACAAACATGGGAACAGAGCACAAGGCCTATGATCGCAGCCTTTCTGATCCCCTTGGAGATTTTGCTTGTTACACAAACAGAGCAACTGGGCACAAAAGGGGAATGAGGGCAGACAGAGCTATTGTGACAGGAATGTCAAAGGAAGGGAGGAACTAGCCCAAGTCAGCTCCACACAACCAGCTCCAAGCAGATCTTCCACAGAGATCTTCCTGGCTGCTGATTAGCCACAGGACCAGGCTCTGCACTTGGCATGCTGGTCTCTCTCATGTTCCTCAGCTCACCATGAGGTCTATGGCTCTGTCTGTGCAAGCCCTGACAAAGCAGTAGCATGGATCATGCTTTCTAGGCATGGGTGCCTGCACTGCCTCCTCCCAATCCCAGAGCAGCCAGCACCCCTGCCCTGACTTCTCAGATCTCTCCTCTGGGCTTTACAAGCAAGTGAAACATTGCATTGGAAGTGAATGTAAAGCCCTGGACCCTATCCTCTGCAGGAAGTTGGAGGCCAGCCCTAGTTCACTCCAGATACTGGCTCATCACTGAGGGTGGATGTGGTTATTCAAGGAGTCTGGCACACAGTGGCAGTGCCCTCCCAGCTGCCTGAGAAAGCCCCACATATAGGACACAACCCTGGTCCAAATGGGGAGCTTCTGGTCTGAGTCTACTCACCCTTCCCACAACAGGGGCCAATTCCCAGGCATTTCACCCTGGTCTTGCCTCTACTAATGATAATTTCCATGAAGGTAGTTAAAAAAAAAGAGCTTGTGCTGCACTGTGGAGAAAGTCATAAGGATTATGTGGTGCTGTGCGGTTTCTGTGCCATTCCTTGGTGAATTGTGCAGAGGTCAGACAGCTCTGAGCGAAGTAACTGAAGGGTTGACACAGGCACACGTGCACATCCATACTCACAAACACTTGCGGATACAGACACACAGACACAACTTACACACTTGCTTTCCTTGTTGTCTCTTAATTTAAAAAGTCATTCAGAGTGAAAATATGTTTCCTCTTTGTGAATGGACAAATCTAACACAGATGGTGCATTAACTGGAAACATCTTTTGTTCCAGTATGTTCGTATATTCATTCTGTTCGAGGACAGAAGGTGCCATTTATGATCATCTCTACAAGGTTTCTGATCTTGGTGATCTCCTACTAAAAGCTGTAATAAATCCTCACCTCTTCCTCTCTTACCAACACCACAAAAGCACAGGTTAAAGGTCTATCAGTGTCAGCAGAGGCATCAGTTATAACTTGCTGATGCGGAGAAAGGTTGTCCTTGTGTTTGAATGCAATTAAGTCTATAGCACTTTGTGTCTCCCGTGACAGCCTTCTATGACCCCATTGGGCTTCCTGCTCACCAGCTGAGAGCATTGAAGCAACTGAGCGTGAAACAAGGGTCAGGGAAACTTTCCAAGATGTTTCTGCATAAATGTGAAATTTTCTTTTACATAAGAATGGATCTTCTGGAAGTGTGTCACAGCTGAAAGACTTGAAAATGTGGAGATTGCAATAAGCCTCTAGGTAACCTGGCTTAATAGACAAAATATCCTGAAGAAATATTTAAACCTCATTTCTTTGTGAATTTTCTCTTAGGCCAGCTTACTGAGGGACTTACTGCAGTATGTGTATTACCCTGTTAGATTCTCACTTGGGTACATATGTTCTTGCTCATTATGATGTTGGGGATATTCCCACTACCTCCAAAAATACCTAATCCTTTCCAGAACTTCCTGATTCTTAGTATCAGTGAGATCAACATGCTACTGAGTCCCACACGTTAAACACGCATGGAGTGAACAGTATTATTCTTTCAAGAGGTTTCTGTTTTGATTTCAGGGCTCTCAGGTTTTATATCACAGATCACAGCTTAAAATACAAAATTCACACATTTATATGTCATTCGTGTGCCATTTGTCAGGCTTGATCATGAATTAAAACATGTGTCCTGGACTGAACTTCAGCCTTAACTAGCTAGCTCTCAGAATTAACTACAAAATAAAAGGGACATGTTAAAAGCAACCTGACTGCAGGTGCTCTGAGCAATGGCCTCAATAATGTGCAAATCCTGAAAGCATCTCAGGAATAGCTACAAATGTAAACAAGATGATGCACAAATGCAAACTATTCATGGGCACTAGTGCTCTCTCCCTGATGCAGCAAGGAGAAGAAAGCTTCTTATCACTGACACACTTTGTTTATTTAATCACAGGCATGGTTACAAAGGAAGGACAACAGGCAGAGCCTGGATACTGGATGCTAAGGCTGGACTGACAGTAGAGTGAGGAAACAGTCTCCTGGGGACTCAGTCCTGATGGGTGATGAGCTATGCTCCTGACCAGTGGGACACTCAGCCCTCACCCCGAGAAGAAGCTCGATGAATATAATAGTACCTTGACACTACTGTGCTTTGCAGTGCACAGGCTGTGATAAGCAGTAGGATGGGGTCCCTGATGGAATCATTGGAGGGCCTGGTTCAAAGTGCATGGAGATGGAACAACAAGAAGGATCATGACAAATGGACTACCCTCATTTCAGTTTGATTTCTGAAAGAGGAAAAGAAGTAGAAGCTTTGAGTCATAATGATTAAATTTATTCTTTGAAACATCACAAAAAGATACTTGAAAGAGAAATGAGATTGACTCACACATATCTCCACTGTGAGAGCAGGGTGAAGGTGATTACAAAGAGTTGGACATAGTCTTGGTTTTGGGTAGAACTGGGCAGGATTAAGAGCAAGGGACAGGGTAGAGGGGAATTGGCCCCAGTCTCCCAGACGCCATCCTCATCCTGTATGTGATGTCCCCATTCAGCAGAGAAGGGAACTGAGCCGGGGGAGCGTGCCTAGGTCCCTGCACATCCAGCAGGTTTCTATGCTGGAAGGTGAACGTGAGACTTGACACATGAGAAAACGAGACTCAAGGTGACTTTCAGGCTACCAGGCAGGTGGCTACAGGAGACAAAGGCCAATCTGCCTGAGAAATGAGCTCTCTGCAGGTGGGCCATTTCTGCATGTATTCCAGTGTGTTAGAAACTGGGAAAACAGTTCTGCCCTCTCAACAAGCCAATTTCTTTATCCTGAAAACTGCAGCTAGCAAGGGCCAGGAGCCAAAAGCAATGCTCATCATGAGGTGTCCAGAAATGTTTGCCATGACTTTATCCTTAAAATAACACCTGTAAACATTTTACTCAGCAAAGAAAGGTTCTACTCAACCTCTTGGTGCACAAAGCAACATGAACCCCCAAGGAGTAATGACAGGTCATTTGATGAACTCCCATTAAAATGTTAACTAAACTCCAGATGGCTAGCATGGAATGGAGTTGCACCATGAGTGGCTGCATCCAAGGCAGGGTCTTCATCCTCTGCCACCGTCGCTTTGATTGCTCAGACAGACTGAGAGCTTATGAGAAGTTTGAAGCATGCAGGCAAGTCATCTCCCCTGGTTGTCTTAGAGAAAAAAAAAAAAAATCTTAGGAAACAAATGCCTTAATAGAAAAGTGATGTGTGTGGTGCTTGTGCAAGGGAGACGCTACTCAGAGCTCTGTTATGGAAATTTTGCTCTGTGACAAATATGTTATGAATGACTTGTCTTGAAAACATGCCAACATGTAGGTGCTGCTATCACAACATTCAATGACTGTAACTTACTGTGAACACTTTTGCGATAAATCATGGAAAACCTTGCTTGCGCTATCTTTAGTCACTGCGATGTTTCACTCTCACAAGTCACTCACAGCTCTAAAAATACAGTTTATATCACTGGATTCCTGGAATTCTTTTAGTTCTTACATTCTGATTTAAGTGGCATTAAAGCTGGGCTGCACAGTTCAAGGCTACAGGCTGATATTTCACTATGGATTAGATATCACCTGGGTTCAATACAATGTTTGAAATATTTATTTGATTTGGATCCAAAGGTAATTTGGAAAATCTTCCTTTAGATACACCTCTTACCTGGCTGTGTGTTACAATGGCTAGATTTTGTTTGGGACTAGATAGTAATTTAATAACAATTCCAATATATATTTAAACTAAAACACATGCTCACCACAAGAACTGGACAGACACTATGTGGGGTTTTCTCTCCAAAGCCTGTAGCTATATTGCCTCTTCTGGCCTATGCACTGTGATGTGATGACTTCTAGGTTATATATATCTTTCTGTACTTTTTTTTTTTTTTTTTCCCCCCACTTATATGTGTTTCATAGTAGTTATTGATTCAGAAACACCAAGAGCAAAAAAGTCTTGACCTCCCACCAGCCTTTCTGGATGTGATTACTAGCTCACCAATGGCTGATAGTTTGAGCAGAATTTAATGCTTTCTAATTTTCCTTGATAGAGTCTATGAAGCACGTTATTTTTTTTATCCCAGCTGGCAGCTCAACAAAGCCCAGCAATATAAAACTCCATTTGTGTAATAAACTGTTGTACAATCTACTACTTATGAACATGGGCCATGAAAATGTGCAACCTTTCTGCACATTACATTAAACACAAACCAGATGGGCACTTGAAAATCCTCCTCTTTGTTGCAGGGGACTAAAGGAGCTGGTGGTCAGAAGGTCTATTTCACTACCCAAATAAACAGAAGAGTTTAACTACATTATTTTCCAAAATCAGCAATGGGAAACCTATGTGGAAACATTATGAGCAGTTTGCAAACAGGCTACTGGACCCAAGTAGGTATGAGGGGAACTATTCAGCTCTCCTATCTGCAGTAGACAATCAATGACCTCTGGCCACATTCCTGTGGACTATATCCAACACCTGCAGTGGTTGACACCCAAACTTGGAGACACATATGTGGAGACAAATGGGTAAAATGCATCTCTTCTCTATAGGGTGTCTTGGTCAGAGTTGGTTGTCTAAACTCTGATAGTCACTGGGGGGAAATGGGCCCCTCCAGAGGGGACTGAACCCATCCTGAGCAGAGATTCTGGGGCAGAGAATTTTCATCAGATTGGACAGGATGTCTCAGATTTAGATAACTCCAGAACTCAAATACATCTCACTTTCAGAGTCCTGGGGTAGGGAACAAGGGGCAGTAGATCTGAGCCATTGACTTTGCTATCTCTGGACTGTACCAGAGGATGCCTAACTCCTCACACATTAAGCACATGTAGTGAGACAGTTTTGGCAGAGCTGTTAGATAGTAAGTAGCTGCTGCATGTCCTCTGACCCCTTTTCTTGTAATGGTGTTGCCATGAAATTCTCTCTGAAATCCACCTGGCCAAATTGGCACTGGGAGAGATGAATGGCCAAAGCCAAAAGCCTGCATCCTCACTGACTTCCCCACTGTTGTGAAGGTGTGCAGAGAAATCATCGTCTTCAGTCATGCATGGAATGAGCAGGATAAAGGCAGTCTTGCTGTAAGCAAGAGGAGACAATAAAATGTTGTACAATGGTTCCCATGGCACATCTTCCACAGATTAAGTACAGATATGCAGACAGGATGGGGTGAGGTGGGATGGGGTTGGATGGGATGGAAGCTGTTACCAGCTGAACAAAATGACCCTGGAAGCACTGATGCCTCAGAGTGTAACTGCTGGCCCTTGTATCAATATCTGAGAGGGTTTCAGATGGACCTGGAAGGAAAAATCAACTTATGGATCCTGAAAATGCATAAGGTGCTGTCAGGAACTGCCATCCATCCAGCAGTCAACTCAGTTTATTACTCAGATACAAGGTATTAAAGACAATATGGTTGCTTTCCTTGGCCCAGTAATTAGGCCCCATGTGGATGGATTGCCCTCTAAACACTTCACTGACCCCAGACTGAGTCAGTGAGCACTGAGCCTGTGAAGGATGTATGTACTAAGCACCTCTGGATCAGAGTGTGATGACCTTTGGTACCTGCACAATGAGACTCTGGTTGACATTGTACAGTGCAGTCACTCTCTTTCATTGTTCCCAGGCTAAAGGCTGCAGCACCCTCAGAAGATGGACGCTGGGGATCCCAGTGCCCTGTAATGGCCCTTGTGCCCACTGCATCCTAAGTTACCTTACTGGTTTTTGTACCTGCCTTTGTGTGCAACCAAACCAGCTCTGGGAAGAATCGAGGTGTGGGTAGAATAGTGAGTGTCTTCGCTCTGAGAGATGCCATGTGTGGACCTTGTGACTCAACAGTGTCGCTACGTGCACAGGTGAAATGGGTTGGGTAAAACATTGTTTGAGAGGGTGAAAGCACCATGTGGAGCATAAAGTTCCTATCTTTAGCAAAACAGAAGTTCAAGAGCCCATGTATCTAGGTGCATGAGAAATGTGTAGAGGGGAGGGTTCTGGGCAGATCTTATCTTTAAACTCAGCACTGCTAGTGACTTTAGGAAAGACCTGCAGCCATATTTGCCTTAGGGTCTTCTGAGACAACAGTTCACAGCTCTGACCTGTTCAGGCCAGTGTGAACCAGAACTTAGAAGAAGATGTCACTGAGCATATAAACACCATGAGCTGTGAGATTGGGCACAGTCATAGTAAAATGGCAGTCTGACAGTGTACAATCCCAGGGACAGGCAAGGGACAGGTGCTGGGCATACATCTGGGGAGGCAGATGTCAGGATTTGTGCATGCAGTAGAGATAACAATCTCCATTTTCCTGGACATATGCATCCAGTTCTGGGGTTTTGTGGGTCCTGCTGAATGGGCTTTATGCTTGTTAAAAGGTAATTTATTTTTACAAATTAAATAAAACCACCTTTGTAATTTTTGAGTAATACTACAGTTAAAAAGACTATTTTCCTATTTTAAAATATTCTAGCTAGAATATTTTTATTAAATCAAAGTTAAGTCAAATAAAGACTGCAGTTTGAAAGTTCAGACTCAGGCATGAGCTAGTCTTCTCTAAGGAGCTGTGGCCTTGACAGACAGCTGTCTGTCTAACACCCACAGATCCACCATAGATCACCAGCCTCCAGAAGGGAATAACATGGAGTAGGGGCAAGATCCTGTGTGGCTAAGGTGTACACACCTTGCACCCTCAGGAGATGGGTTGCAATATGGCAGGGAGAGGAGGGAGAGAGGGGGGTCACACACATTGCACTTGCTTTTCCTTACATGCCCTGTCAGATCCCTAAAGACAAAAGATAGGAGTTTCATGCTTTTCCTGGGAACACATTCCCAGGCATTGTCTCCTTCAGTGGCATAATCTTGGATGGTGGGTCCCTGATTCCTTATGCTGCTCTCCCCCCTATTTGTGGAGTGAGGGGTAAGGGTGGGAGTGGTGAATACACCCAAACAGGTGCCCTTCATGGGGTGGGATATGAGACACTGATATCTTGCTTTTTCCCCATGGCAATCCCAACTACTGACCATCCACCCTGCAGTGGGGGGCACAAGGTAGAAGGTCCCTTTTGTGACAACCCAGCAAATGGTACTGAGTGTGACAGGGATGATCTGCCCTTGGCAAAGACAAATCTGCTTCAGGGCTCTGCACTGTCTTGCAGGGCAAAGGGAGGTGACTGTTGTTTCCCACTGCGGAGGGCAGCCTGTGGGTCCATGGTATGTCCCCCTCCCTTTTTGTTCCCTGGCCAGGCGCTCATGATGCTGCTTCACCATCTCTGTGGGAGCTGTCACACCAGAGAACTCGACATCAAAGACAGGCCTGGGTGCCACACGACATATGTGACACTTGGTGGTCCTGCCAGCTCCCAAGATGATGTGACATGAAGGGAGACAGCTGTTCCCAAATGGGAATGGCAGGAACAGCTGAGCCCCTCTGGTGTCTAAGTGTGCA
Organism: Megaceryle torquata; assembly: GCA_024611175.1. NCBI lineage: Eukaryota > Metazoa > Chordata > Aves > Coraciiformes > Cerylidae > Megaceryle > Megaceryle torquata. Next base: position 113,911 of record JANIJG010023330.1, read on the forward strand.
AGTGAAAGTGATAAGCATCAAAAGGAGAAGAGCAAAGGGCTGGAGGAATGCCCAGACTGTAGGGGACTCTTCACACTTAGAGATTCTGCAAACAGTCCAGTGGAGAAGGGCTGCAGGGTGCAGCCATGTCTCAGTGGGCCACCAAGCCAACAACCCCAGGGACATGAACCTCTGACACATGGTCAACAGGGCTTAAAACAGTTGTGTACTGGCTGTTCTGGCAGACAGTTTTGGCCGTGTTCACCTGGAAATGTTTCTTTCTTTGCCTTCCCATAACAAAACAAGTGGGAAAATGGTCACAAAAATTAAGAATGTGAAAGCTGCAGAGAAAATGTGATTATTTTCCATCAAGAAACAGTCTGCTCTGTTACAAGTCCATGAGATCATTCTCAATATTATCATATTATCTTCGATGCACTTTGACCTCTAGAAGTGCCCTCACTGGTGTGATTTAATCTGACTATGGGCAGACTCTGTGCCTGGTTCTCTGCTGTGTTACTCCAATCTGACACCAATACATTGCCATGATGACATCATTTGGATTATTTCTGATTTATAGTGATTGAGAAAAATTGTGTCCTGTACGATCATGCAAACAAAGACACAAAGTAAAATAGTGCCTTTGAGCTGCACTTTCACATTGCATGATATTTTGAGGACTTAATGTTGAAAGGCTCAGAGTGCACAAGAGGAATTTTCCCCATTGCGTATATTATACAGTTGCCCGAAAGAAATGGCAAACAACTCCGTAGTCTGGGCATGCTTTGTGCAATCTGAATTACACAGCTTTCTGTCTAACAGCTTTCTACCAACACATCTCCACTGAAACTGGGAAACACTAATGACCCTTACAGCCCAAATTCTGCTCTGTTACATTGTTCTGCAGTGGTTTTGCTGAAAACAAGATTATCTTCTGAGGCATCTAGTACTCTCTGTAAGCAAAATAGGTCCATCAGTGCCTTTGCAAACAAAATATCCTTTCCATTCCTTCTCCACTGATCACATCACTGTAATTTCCCTGAAAATCCCATTGCTACAGTCAGAACACCAGCCTCTTCCTAAGATCTTGAAATGCTACATATTACCCAAAACTATACCAAACACTTGGATTGCAAAGAATGTGGTAGCTACCTCAAGTCTAGCAATAGCTGACACAGAAATACTGATCTGAGGAGCCACTTCCATTAAATCTCAAAATGTTGCTATTAGAAACACCCTGAAACCCACCACACATAAAAATAATCATGAACTGCAAACCCAGCATGTTCAAGAGATGCTAAAGCAGGATTTACCTCATTTCACTTCCCCTCTCTTGACACTGCTGGGCGAGGCACTTACCATTCTTCCTCTCCGCAAAGGATGATGAATGGTGCTTGGTGCCACCTCTTACTTCGATGGTAGCCTTTTCTTTGGGTGCCTTTTCTTCTTCATTTCCACTTAGCACACTTTTGTGTTCCAAGCAGTCCTTCTTGATCACACCATTCATCACCGTGCCTGAAGGGATGGGTCCAGATTCTGTCTGCTTCACTTTGGATGATCAGATAGAGAAGTAAGCACCAAAGTGATCCCTGGAAGAGAAAGAAGAAGGTAAGGATGAAGTCCCAAACCAATCCATGACATTAGTGAAACAATCAGACCACAAAGAATTAGTTACTTGACTTGTTCTCCTGTGTTAGACACATTGCAGGGGAAGGCTTCACGGATGCCTATTGTCTGCTTAATTCTGTTCTCCTGGTCTCCTGGGTCTACCTCCTTGGCTGGTTTGCTGGAGTAATTTTCACCCATGAGCACAGAATATTTGCAGAAAGACAGAGGTGTTATGAAAAAACACAATCATGAGGCAGCCATGTAGACAGCTCTTGAACTATTAGAAATACAGAACAAATCTACAAATGAGAACCATCTTCCTTTATATAAGGCTCTGTCTGGCTGAGAAAACTGTGTGACAGAAATAATTCCACACAATGCAGAACAAGCTGGTAATTACATGCTACAGACAGCAAATGATGACAGACATGTAAATTACATGATACAGACAGCAAACACCTCCTGGCTTTACACCAGGAAGTGTACAAACACCCTGCGAAAGTAAAATACTCTGCAAAAACTATTATTTGACATTGAAGTTGTGGTTAGCACCTATGGTAGAGCTAAAACCTTTATGAAGAATTTAACCACATTAAGTAAGTGCTTCCCCTGATGACAATCATATCTCATCAGAAACAGGGAGGGGAAGGATTCAGTTCATACCAAATTTATTTGTGGGATGCAGGCACATGACCCAGGAAGAGCTGCTGATATGAAGTCTGACATGCTGCCACTGCACATGGGAACAGCTCTGCAGGCCTCCAGACAGGCCAGGGCTGTGTCGTGTGCTACGTCACAGCAGTGAGAAAGCTGCAGAAGAACTCTGCAAGGACCATTTCAACAAAGCATTGTCCAAAAAATATCTCCAGATGCTAAGTGAAAGTGAATGTCTGTAAGAATCAGCACCAGCTCCTAATGAGTCCCATCAGGAAAGCACTGAGGAGAGCTAAAAAAGGTCATTTGTGGAGAACAAGAATAGAAAAGTGCAAGACTGATTCAGTGATAAAATCTGATTTAATACAAAAGTTACCAATTTACTGTATAAGGAAGTAAGAATAGTGCATTGTATATGATAGCATCTCCTCCAAGCTATGTGTGCCAGGACTGTCTCACACCCCTCTTCCTACACTTTATCAGCAGGGACTTTGCCATTTGCTTTCTTATCCATCTCACTGTCCACCCCCACCTGCCTTAACCATACCCCCCACAGCCATTTTCTACTGTCTGCAGGTCGGATACTTCATCCACCTGTCTTGCTTTACACTGTGTTTTGCTGGGAGATTCCATGTAGCGTGCCCATGGAGTGGGTGGACACACTGGCTAGGGAGGTCCCAAAGGTACCTCTGTTACTTTATCAGTTTGCAGGTGGGACATAAAATTCTCCCCATGTGCATCACCTGGGACAGGCTATGTCCATGCTCAGCCCTGATCTCTAGGCTCTGGAGCAAAATGCAAAATCACTCGATTCAAACCTAGTCCTTATCACCAGACCCTCCATTCTGCTGTGTGCTTCCTGCCACTGCCTCCACTTGCCTTTGCACCCTTTCTCCATCTCCTGTGCTCGGCTATTCTGCTGAAGTGTGACATGCTGCCATTGCACATGGGAACAGCTCTGCAGGCCTCCAGACAAGCCAGGGCTGTGTTGTGTGCTACATCTTTGTACTGTTGATCTCAGTTTCCACCTCTGCTTGAGCATTTTTTCTCCCTTGGGCAGCTTGTGGTCTTATTTCTAGTGGTGCGACTGCTCTGCAATGCATCACCCTCACTGTGACAGGCAACTGATCTACTGCATATCCACCCGGCTGGTGGCTGTAGGGCTCAGATCCGCTTTGGTACAAGAAGCATTAGCCTCTAAGATCTCTATTTAATTCATGACTAACATGGAACATGCAATAAGAGTTTACATTACTGTTTTAAAATGTAAATTTTTTAACTTTTAGAAGTTGCTGATACAATGCATCCTTCCAGTAGAAACAGTGGGTGATGACAGGACAATCCAGCAAACTGCATGTGCTTACAAAAATGAGACTTTGTTCAACTGAACACTAAATCTTTGATAAATTAGTCAGCACTTTGGTGACGCACATGTTGAACCAATATGACAGTTTTATATGGATTATGATTATTAATGCTTTTGAAAAATAGAGAGCATGAGCCAGACATACAGTGCTGGAGCTTCAAGACCACCAGCAGAGGCAAGAGTCTTTCAGAAGGCTTCTTACAGGCACTGTGTACAATCTTTTTGTGCTCACAGCATATGCAACATTTTAATCTGTAGTGAGCGTACGGGGGTCCTCGCTGTCTGAGCCAGGAGGTCATGCTGTGACCTCCAGACACATGCTTTCACAACATGCTCGAGTACCACTGCCTCAATAGTGTTTTTTTTTTCTGAAGTTAAATTTGGCCTCAAAACATTCCACATTGTTCACTCATTTCAGTCTTAACTGATTGTATTTACAAAGCTTAAGAGCACTTTTGAGCCTCAGAGCACATCTCCCATCAACTACTACTGCCAACACATAAATTGCAAGGCTATACACAGGCACAGGCCATGTACCATCTCTCTCTGCCCATAAATATTGAATTCATAAAGGTAGACTATCATGGTAGTTCATGGGTACTTACTTGTAAGAAACTGGAGATCCTCCAGAGCCAATTCTTGGTTTACATGCCTCCTTGCTTTCTGTTCAGAAAGCAATGTAGAATAGATGACAGTCAGATTTGATTCCCTCTAGACATGCTTGCCCACCCATAAAATCCCAGATGGGGATTGATTGTAACACTTGCCCAAGGACTTTAGCTAACATACAAATCCAGGATCTTCTGATAACAGTCTCTGTTAATCTGATCAAGTAAGGGGCACCACAAACACATCCTCCCTGGACAAATCTTTTCCTGGGCTAAGTCAGTGCAGATCCAGAAGGGCCAGACGCTTCATCTCATGTATGACACTTCAGGAAAAGGAGGAGGTTTCCTGGCTGGCGCAATGCCTGCATCCCACTGCCACTTTCCAGTGCTCTTCAGGCCAAAACTGAAGGCATGGGAATTAAATTCTTCAATTCTGGTGGAGATGAGAAGAGGGAGAAAGCATAAAGGGCACAAAGCTCCATGGTCCCTGAAGCCTGGATCTGGGTGCTGAGCTTGACACTGGGGGAGCCTGAGCCCTGTGTCAGCCCCATGTCCCTGGCACACAGGCCATGTTGGATGGACTTTTCTCCTGACTGTCAATGGTGCAATGACTGGCTAAATAATGGCGCTTACAGCAACAACTCACATATTCCCTTCTTTGACTTTGAGTCACAGCAGTGTAGGGTGCTCATGCGCTCCTCAGTGACTGTCACCCTGTTGTGTTTCTAACTCCTGCTGCTGCTGAGCTTGGGGCTGTGACACAAGCAGTTTCCGTAGTCCCTGCCCTGAAGATGGACTACTCTGGGAAAACACCCTTGGGTGCTGCCTCCCCACCCCCACTCCTGCCATTGCAGGAGAAGGTAAGGGAGTGGCACACCCAGACAGGCTGTCCCTCTCCCCTTACCCTACTCCTCAACTTCTGGGCAGCCAATGCAGAACCCACAGACACCACACTCAGTTTTGAGTCTGTCCTGCTAAGGGAGATGCAAGCATCTCCTGGGAGGTCCTGTGCGCTGCTCAGACACTCACAGATCTGCTGTCCGGCTCTCTGGGGATGAATGTTTCTGCAGGGAGACAGAAGGTTGGAAAATAAGCAGCTGGGGCAAGTGCAGCACAGGCACATACCTGGTGAGTGGCATGGACCTGGATCATGGCTGCAGGTTCCCAGACCTCTCTTTGGGCTTTGGCATTCCTCACCATGCAGCCAAGGTACCTTACTCCTCCACATGTGCAGCCTGGTGAGAGCAGCTCTGTCTCAACGTTGGCTGTCAGAAGGAAGATGCAATCCCTGTTCCCACCATCCATCATAGCAAGGGGCTGTGTGTCTGTTATTTCCTCCAGCCTTTGCTTCCCTCTCTGCTGAGCCCTGGCTGTGTCCCTCTGCCACCTGACAGCCCCAGCAACTCGCAGGCAGACTCACAGCTGAAAACAGCTGAGCATCGGGGCTAAACCTTGAGCTCTCACTGCCTTCATCCAAACCTGGTGCTTGGCACTTTGCACAGGTGCCTTGGCAAAGACTGGAGGAAGAGCTCTAGCACACCCCTAACCCACCTGCATGTCACCTGGGGCTCTTTAGGGTGCTCCGAGTTTGTCACAGATTCAGGGAAGGCCTTTTCCTACACAGCAACACTTTCCGTTATTTTTATAATTTTCCCTGAGATAGGAACATAATTGCAAAACAGACAAAAGAAAAAATGGGTAGCAGGTCACTCATAATTTTTCACTGGATAGTTCTTTTTTTTCTTTTTTTTTTTTTTTTAACATTTTTAACTTCCTTTTAGGAAAAATGAACTTAACCTTTGAAATTAAAAATTATTTTAAGAAGTGGGGAAAAACTTTATCTTCCTGAGAAAAAGTTTTTGCTTCAGCAGCTCATCTTCCAACAAAAAAAATAATTTGGAAAACTCACAGACTGAAAAATTCACTGTCTAGGTCTCAGTCATCCCCTTCCACATCTCAGGTCTCCACATATCCGCAAATGCCTGGATCAATCTTCTTTCTAGTTCTCCAGGAGTGTTTCTGATGCCAAGATACACACCAGAAATAGGATCAGCCACTTCATTGGAGCAAGGCAAGACCCCTCTTGAGCTCTGCTCTGGTACCTAACATAGGGACAGACACTTCTTCCTCTGCTCAGTGCCACTACTGCCCTGCAAACACACCTTATCAACTCAAAAAGAAAGGAAAAATAGGAGATGGAGAGCCTCTCTGTCACACAAAGCTTGCAGGGCTCCAGGCTTGATGCTAGCGACTGAGCAGAGTCCTCCAGCACTGATGGAAGTACTCCTGTTCAACTGGCAGGTAGGATGCAGAGCCTACAGCAGCTGGACCCAAGACATCTCTACAGGCTTGAGATGCTCTCTTTTAGGCACCTGGCTCCTGCCAGTAGCCAGTTTAGGATTAGGCACAACACCTTGAAATGCACTTTTCTCCTAACTTCTAGAAATGTTTTCATGAAGGACACTTCCATGAGACTGTCCCCTGGTTAGGTTCCTGTGATGTCACTTTGCTGGTCTGTACAGTTATTCCCTGCCCAGAATGGATCCATACATCTAATTTTCTCTTTCTACCTTCTCACCTTTTCCCCTGTGCCACTTCCTAAGTGTACTAAGGTGGGAATGAGCACAGTTTATATCTCCTCAGAGATTGGATTAATCCAAATCCTCCCCTGTTTTCCTGTAGCCTTATTGGATGTTGAAGTGGAAATATGTTTAGCTCCAGCACATGTGTAGCATCTCTTAAGCAACCATGAGACACTATAAAACTTTAAATACTCAAAGAGAAAAATCAGGAAAGAGATGTTCAGAGATGCAGTTCAGCCTTATCATATTCTTCACGTGTTTGTTGTGGTATGTTTGTATTCCTGGCCTTCTGCTTGTAGGAATGTTGCTGATAAAACCATCTCACTAAACATGGACTTACTATGTTTTAGCTGATGTTTACAGTGCTCAAACAATAAGAGTAGCTTTGGATCCCTGTGGACAAGTGTGCTGTGTACATTTGCACTGTCTTCTTGTAAATGCTGATCAAACCCTGCTACAAACAAGCTCCGTCTGGAATCCTGCTTCATTCTCCTTAAAGCCATGTCATATTTGGCAAGGCAGAAGACAATTCTGACCCCTTGCCCTCTCACCAAGAACGAGACACCTTTGCTCCTCTGAGACCATCCTGGGGCTGTCAGGGAATGCACTACTCATATTATCTCATTGTTTTCCTTATAGATGATGTCCCTCTTGGATGATTCCCCTCCTTGAACTCCCTCACACTTTCTCAGAGACACATAAAGCCCCATCCTCTGACAGTGCTGACGCAGCAATACAGTGTGGAGCCTACAGGCTCTTTCCCACAGATCTGTGCATTCCTTCCATGTCCCAGAGAAATGACCTGCTCATAACTTCAACCTCCACACAAGGAGCTACAGCTCAGAAGTGCCTGGAAAGGAGGCCAGTGAACTTCAGCAGTGAACAGACCACAAAACAAGGACACCTGTCTCAAGACTGGGTACCCCCTTTCTCTGACAAGTTATTCTATGCAGCTCCTTGTGCAAACCCTCTGTGGGGCCAGTGCCAAGACCCAGTGGACAGAGCTGTGAAAACATGATGCCATGAAATCTTCACTCAAGACAAACTCACCTAGTATTTGGTCACATTGTGATCCCTATGCTCAGCAAGGTTTGCCAACTGTTCACACTCCCAGGGGTTTTAGCATAGTATCTCCTTCCCAGCATCCAAATTCCTAGTGTTGATATCTGCTCCAAGATGCCAATAGGCCATGTGACCTGAGATGGCAGCAAAGAGCCCAGTGATGGAAAGTGGCACCTGTCTTCACCCAGGACAGATCCTGACCTTCAGCCTGGGGAGGATGATGAGAGATAGGGACTGTTCTCAGGGGAGCATCTCAGCACTCGTTTCAGCCCTGTCCCCCTGAGCAATGTTGAAAATGAGTGATTTCTCCATCTTTCACAGAATTAAATTTTAAGTGGTGGAAAATAGTAAAGGAAGTGGTTATTGATGGGTTATTACCCCAGGTCATCACAAGATCCACCTCTCTGTCAGTCCTCTAAATAAGCAGAAAATATCTGGGACAAAATCAGACTGACAAATTGTATGCTTCTGAAAAAATTGATCTTAAAAGTTACTGTGAACTCCTAGTGATCAGATTCACTGGTGCAAATTCCTTGAGAACTGTTTCCTTGTTTGTGCATCTATGTCCATGGCGCATCTGATGGCACCCAAGGCCCTTCCTGGGAGAAAGCCTCCCTCATGCTACACTGTGATCACAGGCAGGCTGGTGTGTAATCTCTGGAATGTAATTTATTACATTCTAACACCCAGAAGCTAATCTGGAGAGTACATCTCAGTCCAACAATGCATGTGGTGTCATCATGTGGAGGCAAGGGAAGACAAACACAGAAAATGTCAGAATTTGGAAGACCTTAAAAATGAGGCTGCATGACTATGATTTGATAGGGTGTCACATGGGGACCATCACAAGAAAGTAAGGCTTCCAGGGCAATGGTTTGGCACAATGATGTAACTAGAGTCTAACACTGTGGCGAGAGGTGTCTCCCTGGAGGGCAACCCTCCTAATAGATTCTAACATTAGGACATTCCAAAGAGCTGTCAGCCCTCTATCCTCCTGCATGCAATACTACAGAACTTATACTACTGCTGTCTCCTTCCCTTGATATCTAACTGGGCTCCCCAGTCCAAGAGAGACAGGGAACTACTGGAAAGAGTCCAACAGAGACTATGATGATGATTTGAGGACAGGAACATTTCTGTGACAAGGAAAGCTGAGAGCCCTGGGGCTATTTAGCCTGGAGAATAAAAGGCTGAGAAGGGGTCTGCTTAATGCTGAAATAGCTAAAAGGTGAGAGACAAGAGGGTGGGGCCAGACTCTTTTCAGTGGTTCCCAGAGACAGGACAAAGGGCAACTGTCACAAACTGAAACACAGGAGGTTCAGGAATCTTTCCTGTGAGGGTGTCAGAGCTTGGCCCAGGCATCCCAGAGAGGTTGTGGAGTCTCCTTCTCTGAAAAGATTCCAAACCTGCCTGGACAATGTGATCCTGGGCACCCTGCTCTGGTTAACCCTGCTGGAGCAGCGAGGGTTGGACAAGATGTTCTCCAGAGGTTCCTTCCAAATCCTACCATTCTGTGACTCTGTGAAATTGCCCATGAACATGGATGAGTGGGCATGCCTAACAGACCCTGCAACATGGATGGGATCTGGGGTGAGCCCCTGTGGACATTTCTGAGTGATGACTGTATGAAACAGGCAACAACAAGGCACTCCGTCTGTTCCTTGTCTGTCTGTTGCTTCTGCAAGACCTTGTGATTTTTAGAGAAATACCAAGTCAGTGTTAACCTTCCAAAAGGTAACAGCTTGAAACCTTTGCTAAACAATGAGCTTACTTGGGGGAAGTGGGAGGCCTGTGCTATACAAAATCCCTTAGTTGACATCTGTGCAAAATCCAGAGTTGTGCCTACTGCCAGCTCTCTGATCCGACCCAGAGCACCAACAGTCTCCAGGAAAATCCCAGGCCTTGAGAACAACATGTCTCAGCTGGGGACCTGGTACAGCTCTCAGAGCTCTTTGTCTGACCAAATGTTGCAAGTGCACATGCAGGCACTAGAGCTAGGCACTCCGGGCTCCCTTTGCTGTCGCCAGGGTGGAGAAAGGGTTCTAGTGCCTGTCTGTGAGCTGAAGAGCAGGGGAGATGATCTGCTCCATAAAGCAGCCATTTCTTGCCACTGGCTGTAAAAAGACCCTGTGTGGTGGACTCAGATGGAGAACTCTGGCTTTAGCTGGGACAATGACCACACTGTACCACTTCCAGTGATTATTTCAAGCTCTCAACCCACAGCCCCAGCTTTGCTTGGTGTCTCTTCATTCACAGCAGCTTGAAAAAGAGTTATTTATTTTCTCTAAACGGTATTTAACACAGCCCTGGTCACTCTACAGTCAGCAAGCAGGCAAGTAACTCTCCCCACACCACAACAGAGAGTGCCCATCGTTGTCACTGGCATGTTGAGGATTGAAAGTCTGAGGACTTCTACATCATATTGTCAAAGAGAGATATATTAGCACAGTGGCAGCCCCAGCTCCTGGTACTGTCCAGGGAAAGATGTCCATGCAGCCAGCACACTGCTAACAGGACCCATCCACAGGACAAGTGATAAACGGTGGTGTAACAGATGGATAATGGTGATAATGCTGGGACATTGTGCTATGCTCCAGATACATATAACAAATACTCCAGAGGGAAAGGCAGAAAACAGAGTAATCCACATCGGGCTGAAAGAATGAAAGCTTTGAAAAAAAGAGCAGAGTCTGCCTGGGCAATGAGATTACGGGAGCCATAGAAGTAAAATTTGACTTCTGGATATCAAAGACAGAGGACATGTCTTCATGTTGACTTGAGGCAGCCTGAGCACTCTGGCTGTCTTAACTCCTGATCTTGTACAGAGCTTATTCAGGTCTGGTCATGGCAACAACACTGAAAGAAGGACTGTCAGACCCAGACATGGTACTTTGGCCTTCCTGCAGACTTCATGTAGCCTGGAGAAGAGAAGGCTCAAAGGAGACATTATTGTGGCTTTTCAGTACTTAAAGGGGGCCTGTAAGAAAGATGGGGACAGACTTTCTAGCAAGGCCTGTTGTAACAGGACAAAGGATGATGACTTAAACTAGAAGAGAGGACATTCAGATTAGCTATCTGTTTTTCATACTGAGGGTGGTGAGACCAGGTTGCCCAGAGAGGTGTTTGATGCCTCGTCCCTAGAAACATTCCAGGACAGGTTGGACAGGGCTCTGAGTCCCTGCTCACTGCAGGGGGGTTGGACTAGATGAGCTTTAAAGTTCCCTTCCCACCGAAACTAGTCTGTGATTCTATAATTCTATGATTCTAATGCCACATGACCCAGCCCCTGTTGGTATTACAGCACATTTCCATAGTGCCCTGCGCTGACTCCTGATGCCTGTGACCAAGCCCCTTGCCACTAAAAGCAACCTTATCTCCCATCCACAGCCTCTTTCCATGCTGAGAAAGATACAAACACCCAGAAGGCCAAAGCTATAACCTCATTCCCTGCAGTCCCCCAAAATGCAGTACAGTGGATGGAGGAGCTGGGTTGGAAGCTGAGCCACAGCACAGACTTACACAGTTGTCCAGAGCCTCTGCCTCAACCATGGGCTAGCACAGGGAGGGGACAGGGGCTAAAAACCCTTGCTGAATGGGCTGCCGCACTGCAGTCCTCTGTTACAAGCACTTTGAGCTTTGTCAGATGTGGCTGTGGTTTCTGCATTTGGCTTGAGTTTAGAAGTATGAAGGATTGCAGTTCACGTGGTACCTGGCATTTGCCACCAGTTCTTAGCCCTGCTCATTTGTCCAGGGCTGTTTCCTGGCAAAACAGTCCATTAAAAAAGCTATTATCACTTTACTGGACAACACGTGGCAATAGTTCTGAGTTAGATAAAACACCTCCTTATGATTCTGGGCCATAGTTGTAGTTTTTAAAGTAATCTTAAAATAAACTTAAAAATCTTAAAATAAGCAGTAATGTTCTAAGTATGCTGAAAAGGCTCAAAAAGCAGCTATCAACCTCAAATTTGTTCTTGTTGCTTGTTCTGTTGGCAAAACTGCTTTTAGGCTAATCTCGTGAATTGTCCAGGTCTGTCTCATGACTCCTGTGTTTTGGGGCTGGTAGCTCTTGGATGATACCTGTTCCTGCCAAGCAGGCCCTGGCACACCTGGGGACATCCCTGTTCCCAGAAGCCTTAGTGGACTAAGGACACACATAGGATGAGGCCTGTGATGGATGTAGCACTTATTTCTAATTTATTATTTTATTTGATTTTGTTTATTTATAAGCATTCAGCAATTATCTTCTGCTAGTGGCAATGCAACCAGGACTTGTCACAAAGGACAAAGCATGTTCTAAATTCAAAGGAAACAGCATTGCTTTCAGAATTTGGTTTAAATCCAGCCCAACCCAAAACTTGCATTTTTCAGCTTTTCTGGTGAAATGTGAATCCCTGGTGCCCCCTGGTATTTAACTTCACCAGCATCACAGTAGCTATTAGCACTGACACTGCTTCTACTACCAAGTCACTGACAGCTACATACCAATCAAGTTTCTCATTTCAGTGAAGTGTGGAGGATTTCTGAGGCCAGGCCCTACCATCCTGCTCAGAGATTCCTGAGCTTGTGGTTGCAAATGTCCAAAAAATCCAGGATGAGTTTTCTCATAACATTGCCTTGGATTCTGACAAAAACTTACTGACATGGAGATCTGTCCTGACTCCCACCTGGAGTCCTCCACCAGAAAGGTGGTCATGTCTCCTGCAAGGTTGGTTTGTCCATGAGGGATCCTGCAGCATTAAAATGAGACACTAGCTGAGGTCCCTCAGCCTGCATAGTTTCACAGCTCAGTGATGGGTAGGGAAGCTTCTCAGACCTCAGTCTGCTTGCCCTGTTCACATGGCATTACACATGGGGTACTAGAGGGATGCCCTTTGCATTCTGCAGTGTGCCCACATTCTAGGATTGCTCTGTCCTCTGCACAACTGCTAAAAGCCAGTGGAGCCCAGCTCCCAGTTTGGGTTCTTCCTTCATGTGGATTGTGGCACTGCAGTCACCAGGCAGGTCTAACTGTGATCTGCCACCCCTGAAAGGCTGATCTTGGTGATGTTTGCACCCCACGATAGACACCTGTCCACATTTCTGCAAGCAAGCATTAGCTCCTTTTGTAGAAGGTCATTTGAAAGTTTTTGGTTATTGCTGCACCATTTGACCGTGTCCTAATTTTGCAGCATCTATGTCTGATCTTTGTCTTTCTTGTTTTGTTACATTTTAGAAATGTAATAAAAACTTTCTAAAAGAAAGAAAACACAGCAGAGATTTGAAATGGAAAATGAGTACAGACTGGACCCATGACTCTTTATTAGATGCCAGAAGGAGGGGAAGAAACAAAACCCACAAAGACAAATACTATTAATAAAGTGATGAAGGCGGTTTTCAAACAGGAGTGCAGCTGGAGGCAGAGGCAGTTTGCTGGCTTTGGATGGGCCCTCTGCCTGGTGCAGGGGCCTCGCCAGCTTAGAGTTGGCAGAGGGAGCGTTCAGTGGGTGGGAAAGGCCACAAACTGACCTATCAGGGCTTTGGGAAAGGTCTCAGACTGCTGTCAGAGGACTCCTGCCCAGGGGCTGTGTTTCTGCTGCAGCAGGGACAAACCTGAGCCAGACTGTGGAGCAGACCTATGCATTGGGTCATGCCCTGTGTGTTGCTTCTCTAGCCCTGTGCCTGTGGATCCAAACACTGAATAAGAATGTGACCACAAGGTCACATCCAGCTCTGCATGTCACCTTGGTGACCGGAAGCGTCTCTGCCTTTGACTACCCCAGGAAGCAAGAAGGCAGGGCAGCTGCTGATCCTTGTAGAACCTGACATGCCCTTGCTCAAAGTCTAGCAAAATTATGCGATGTGTTTGCCCAAATCCCTGTCTGTCTTGCGCATGACTGTTAGCACATACTACAGCTGGAACACCGTGTGTCTGCTGCACAGCAGGCAGCCATGCCCTGGTCTCTCCCAGTGAATGAAGGATGATTGCATGATGGTCCTAAGTTTGAGAGCACCCTGAGGTGTGTCACTGACTCACTGTCCCATGGCAGCTGTGCCCATTGGAGTGAACAGCTGAACCATTCATTGGCTGAAGAAAGGACTAAGTCCTTCCACACTAAGTCCTACGGGAGGCCCTAGTAGAGACAATGAGACAGTAGAGACATAGGATATTCGTTATTCATACTTATTTCTCCATAGAAGAATGCAGGACTAGGGAATTGGCACTACAATGATCTCAGTGACCAAAGCAACTGAACGGGTACCTGTTGTCTCTGCACCCACAGGACTTTTAAAAGTAAAACTCCAAGGTGACCCCAGGTGAACACACACTTTATCTCATAAAGGAAGGAAAAGCATGCAGATGGACCTGACACTTCAGCAAAGGGGAAAATGCTGTGGGACTCCAAGTCCAATAAAGCTATTACTGTGAGCAAGACACCTCACCCAGGCACTCAGGAGTGCTCTAACACTAAGCAGCACATCTGAAAGGAAGCAAACTCCTTTCTCCATCCTAAAAGCCAAGGCTGCATCAGGGGGAAGAAAACTTGTGGTTCCTTCAGGCAACTGACTAAATTTCTGTAGTTTGGGGATGAGAAACCATAGTGTAATAAAGAATATCAAGAACTGAAGAAGCCCTCTCTTTTTAGCAGTCCTTTGGAGATCCTAGCAAATGAAACATTTAAGGCCCGGTAGCCCATGACTTAATTTTTTACTCTAGGATCATTTCTGTCATGTCATAAAATCCCTTCCATTACCTTATCAAGCTCCATCTAGAAACAACATAGGCTTCTTGCCCCTACTTTCCTGTTTGGAAGACTGTTCAACAACATAATTCTTCTCCTGGCTAGAAATTTTAATATATCCTCCAGTCTAAATTTATCTGCAAAATCACTCAGACTCAAAGCACTAAACCTTGGACCAAAAAGGGCCATGTTTAGGTAAGTACAGGTGGGGTTATTGAAGGAGGCAAGGCTTGGCATTAACTGGAACTCCAAGTCCAGTTGCTAATCTAATCTAATCTAATCTATGATCCCACTTGTTTCAGTGACCATGATGCACAAATCCCTGAAACACCTGAGAAATCAGTTCCCTGACTTTGTGGGAAAGGATCAGAAGACATTGTAAAGTTGCCCAGGAACTGCAGACCTCTCCTGTCATGGATAACATCAATGCCAGAAACAGAAGATAGTTATTATCCTACAATTGTACAAGGACAGATGCCCAATGTTTCCATGCAGAATACAGATGCCTGTTGGAATATCCTTTCTGGAGGAGCTGAGACTGCTTGGAAAGGACACACACATAGCTACAAGACAAGATGCACTGAAGTGTCTCCATTGATAGTTTTGTCTGTATCCTGGCAAATAAGATCTTTTGGGAAGCGATGTGTAGGAGTGAGAGAAGAAATTTCCCCAGTCTCATCTAATACCCCATCAAGAGCACCTGCTATGGCTCCCTCTGAGGCAATAGTGCTATACGAATGGATCCCATACCCAAGCAACAGCTCACATCCACAGATTTAAGCCTTCCCTAACCACAAAAAAAGCACCAAAGGCATCAGTAGGTGTAGCCAGGTTCAGCAAGGTAGAGGAATGCCAGGTTGGGTGTCTCAAAGTTCAGACCCTGGCATCACCACCAGACAAGCTGTTGAAATAGTAATGAAGAGTTAAAAGGAGAGAGGAGTTAAGAGTTAAAAGGAGAGAAGAGTATGGGAGAGACACATCTAAATGGCTTTCACAGTGTCTCATGCCTCAACTCTGCTAGAGCCATTTGAAGGCACATGGATAAAGGTGATTTGAATGATCTTGGATTTTCAGAACATTTCTATTATCTTTCCTTACCAAAAGCTGTTGAAGAGTTTTTACAGGAGTGTTCAGAATTAATAAGCACATGTTTGTTTTAATGAGAGCAAAAGGATAGAAATTATGTCAGGGCTTATGTTGATCATTTTCCTTATTACTCAGTGCCATGAAACAGAAACCTCATATGGAGAGCTACACAAGGATATCCTGAATACTGAGTGTCTGGGTGATAAAAAGGCAAATTTAATGTAATGATTATGGGGAAAAACAATCCACAGAGAAAAGCAACAAGGATAATGAAGAGAGATAAAATGGGCTGTGACTCTTATCTTGGAAGGAGAAGACTGAGGCAAGATACCTCAGTCTGGAGAACTTCCCAGTCAGGAGTGGCCCAAACAGTATGGATAGGAAATGGTTGTTCACTTCAGGAACTAGGGAGAATCAACGAAGTTCTCAAGCATCACATTTGAAAAGACAAAAGGAGGGATTTTCTCACCCACTTTATAGTTAAACTGTGGAACTCTTTGCTGCAGGTTACTGCACGTGCCAAAGGTTTGGATGTGTTCAAAAGGCACTCAGATACATTCATGGAACATAAATCCATAATGAGATATTAAACACAGAAATGCTAGGCCTGGCTGAAGGAGTTTTTGAGGCACAGATGGTTAGAAAACAGACCCACAGCAAGAAGGGTGCTCTCCTCTAGACATGTTCCCATGATTGGAGACCAGAAACTCAGCTAGATTGTCCTGTGTTTGACACCCAATAAAGCCATTCTTATGGTCTCTGTCTTCCACGGATGAACATGCTGCATTGATTGCTGATCAAATCTGACTTGTGGCATGGTGAAGTGCAGGCAGGGAGGATAAACGTGGGTGGATGTAGGATGGAGATTTGTGGCAAGGGCTCTTGAGGCCTGGCTGAGACTCAATGTGCCCAGCACAGCGAATGCTCCAAGGCTGTGAGGAGCTTTATGATCCCACCACATCCCACTGCTGCCAAAGGACATTCCTCAGATCTACTTGCTAAATAATAGAATCTAAATTTCTTCCTTTTTGTGGCAAAATTTCCCAAATGTCTCTTAATATGATAAAAAAATAATTTCCAATTACCCAGTGGAAAAAGGCTGCCCTGGGGGAAAAGGAGAGCAATATATTATAGGGTCCAGAGACCCAGGAGATGAAGGATTTACACTCCACCACTCCTGCTGCAGTCCACACTTGGCAAGGCATTGATGTACCAGGATGAGAGCCCACCTTACCCACCTCCTGGAGCTGCAGGTTGGATTGTTCTCCCAGAAGAATATGGGCAATGGGAAATCCAGGAATAGGTCAGCACAGGGAACTTACATCAAGATTTTGTGGCTTCTGCTGACAAGAAAGATGGGGGTGGGCTAAGGGCTACTAACACCGCTGTCCTCTTCAGCATGGCTGGAAGTGCAGTGTGCTCCCTGTCCTGAAGTGCAAACAGAAAGGAGTGAGCTGCCTGGGGCTGAGGCAAATGCTGGTGGCACTGCACACACAACATGGACATGCTCTGGGCTGCTCCTTGGTTTCTTGTTTATCTTGCTGCCCACAGAAGTCAGACTGTGGGAAAACATGGGTTTAAATTCAGCATGAGGAACCTCTACAGCAGGAGGAGAACAGGTGGTACTCATGCCCAGACTGCTCTGGGTGTTGAGCAGTGTCCTTAGATGGCTCTTGGCAATGTGTGTTTGCCTGTATTTTGGCCTTCACTAATGCAGCATCACTTGCAGCATTTTCTCTTTAAAGATGGTAGCTCACATTCTTGCATTACGCAAGGCTACCTTCACTACAAAACCCGAGAAGATTGCCAGAGGACTATGGGTTTCTATGCTCACCACACCCAGGATGTACATGCAAGCGTCCCCTGAGACCATGGAACTGAGCTGCTCTCAAGGAAACTGTGTATGCTGCAGAAGCTCTGTAGAATTTATGTCATCCAATATATATATTTCTGGGGAGTTTATTCTCTGACTTCTTTGCTTCCTTGGTCCTCTCTGCTCTTGTAAGTGTCTACTGCTTTCACAGTGGTTCTAAAGGCTTTGTGCACATGTGGGCAAAATGTGTATTTGTTTCTGCAGGACATCACTTGTGCATGTACAACGCAGGCAGGAGAGCTTTCTCTATTATAGATGAGCCATGAGATTGAAACTCACATCTCAAAGGCAGATGCGTCTGGCAATGCTGGTTTTACAAACCCATGCATTAGACACTTTGTTGGGCCTCACAGATGTCCAGACTCTAAGGTTCCCTCAGACCAGAATTTTCCAGCTTTTCTGTGTACCCAGGAGAGATAAATATTTGTCTCCAAAAGACTATCCCATGATCCCTCAGCCCTAGGAGCCAAGGTCTGGAGACAGGGCTGAACAAGGCAGGTACTATGAGAAAGCAGATGACCAGCTGTGACAACATCTGCTGCTCCTGATTCTGTGGTTAGGGAAACTGTACCTGGGACCTCATCCCGCAGCCCTTCACTGGCATGTGATGCCCTGTGCCAAGCACTGTTCCTTATCTCCTGTTGGCAGCTGCACAGCAGCTGTGAAATGGACCTGACGGGGGAAGGAGAGGAGTAGGAATGTGATGGCCAGTGTACTGTAGGCAAAGGGACCAGTCATTATCATCCCAGAGCCTGACTTCCCTGCCAGAGGAACAGTTTTCACTGGAAAACAGTTGAGGATCTTTAAAAAGAGGTTGAAGATTACTCCTGGGATGCACAAAGTCCTCAGAGGTCACAGGATAGGAGCTATTTTTCAGATTAAAATATACTATTGCTTTACCAGACTTGGAGAAGGCGAAGGGTAGTAATGGGGTTAAAAAGACCTCAGTATAGGGACTGTGCATCACACTGATTTTTTGGAACACCACGGCCACCAGAGTCCTTCACAGAGCCTTGGCACAACACTCAGGGCCACAGCTGTCTATCACCTGCACTCCTCCTGATAGGGGTTGTGAGGTCCCACCAACGAACCTCCAACAGGAGCAGCCGTAGGTCTGTAGACCAGTTCACAGAGAGGCAGAGGTCCCTGGGGCTCAGGTCTGGCAGCTGCATGGCTGTGTTGAGGTGGGTCTGGGTCTGTGCCCTCTCATGAGATCAGCTCAGCTCTGCATGCTTGGCCGGGGAAGCCATACCTTCCTTTCTTCACTGCATGTGCAGGGGCCCTCCTCTTCCTCAGTCTGATCATCTCAGGTGACAGACAGGTTGTTCCCCCATGGGGTGTAGAATAGGTGCTCCTCACCCTGCATATCAGTTATGGGGCTCTGCTCATGCCAGGAGTTGAGCAGGAGCTTTATTCCCACCCAAAAATATCCTCATAATCTCAAAAATGTTTATTTTATCTATGAAAATGAACTCCCAAGTTTTCGAAATTTTGCATTGGAGAAAGATGCTTGTCTTGTAGGGAGGGAGCTGAGACCCCAGAGCTTGTTCTGGGGATGGCTAAAGAACCTGAATATGTGAAGATGTCACCATGCTGTGGGCAGCAGAATGGGGCAGGCGGACGTCTGAGGAAGGATCAAAGCCCATGCTCCAAGCTGAGGGAGTAGCTCATTACCCTGTGGTGTGCTAGGGGTGTTAAGACCCTTCTCCTCCTTTTTCCCATGCAAAAGGGGTCAAGGACTGATCTGAAACCTCAAGTTCTGGGGCTGGTTAGCTTCAAACCTGTCTCTCTTTCTAGGGAGCTGAGGTGCTAAGTGCTATAACCATTAACATTACAGCACAAAGGAGGATCTGGACATCGGTTACCTTAGAAACTCACAGAGGGGTAATTTTCTGATTCATACCAGATCCAGAACCAATGCTTTAAAATTATGTACAGGCTTGTTGTTTTGGTAGAGTAACCAAAAGCAGATGCTGGATGGAGCGTAAGGACTTACTGTGGGTGTGCACGGCCCAGCGCTCAGAAACAACCAACATGAGGATGGATTCTTTTGCTGACTGAAACAGCCTGCCATGTCTAAAGCCAGCCAGCCTGGGCTGCTGTGAGCCCCTCTGCCTCCTGCAGCCTGGCCCTGTCCTCTCCTCTCTTTCAGGGTCCCTTTGTCTCTTGTGAATCACCCAGTGACAGAGCACATCTTGCATCCTCTCTGATGCTCTGCAGGTCTTTTCTCCCATGTCTTGGGTGGGTTTGGTGCTCCTATGAACTTCTGGGCAGATGAAGTTCATAGGAGAAAAGTGGTAGGTGCTTCTCAGACATGGGCTCTCAAGGACAAGCTCAGAGGTGGGCGCAGAGGCCACCAGGGTTTACTCAGTACTCATCAGCTGCCAGGCCACCCATTTTCTGCCCCGGGCCATTTCAGCTCCTTCCTGGCAGCAAGTAGCTGTTTTTCCCAGTTCAGCTGAGCCCCAGCACTGTACCATGTGCACGATGGGTGTATGATGGTTTTGCAAACCGTGCTCTGTCTTTTTGCAAGGAGAAGCCCTGCAAAACAGCTCTGTGTATTTTTTTGCTGTCATCAGTTCCAGGTCCATGCACATGGCTCACCCCGCTCCCTGTGTAGCTGAACCCCTTTTACCAGCTGGAAAGCTCTACAGGAGAATCCACCATCCCAAACCACTCTGAGTTCAGAGCACCCATGAGCTCTTCTGAGATGGTTAGCTATGCACAAGGAGGCACAATCCCTTCCTAAATGTCCCTGGCATCTTCCTGTCCAATCTTTTCTTTTTCTGGGACTATCTGCACGTCACCACACAGCAAAGCCAGGCTGGTTACAGATAGGCTTTACTTGCATTCTAGACTCATGCCATCTCTGTCTGCAGAGGCTTTGGCTACTGTACTAAGACCCATGCCCGAGAGAAGCACAAGGAAGAGCTAAAGGTAAGCTGGAATTGGTAGACAATGTCCAGGGGGACCCTCTTGCATTATTTAGTACCAGTCTTGTTAGTACCTCCCAAGTACCTCTTGTTAGTACCTCCCAAGAATCACACATGTCCTGTTCAGGACGAGTTTCTCCCCTGCCAGAAGAACTAGGGGCAAACAGAGAGAACTGAAGTGTGAAGTGAGCAGGGGTGACTGTGAGTTCCACGTGCAGGGCTGAGAGCACCACATACTGCTCTGAAACCTCTCAGACCCTTCTGAGCCAGAATCTGTGATGGACCTTTGAAGTCACCAATCTCTAGTCTGTGTTATAATAGATTTCTGTAATCTGATCACTAATCTTAGGTAAGATTTGAGGGTGTCTCCTGGATGTCTGCAGGATGCTGCAGAGTGAAGCAGAGAAAGCCTGTCTACTGGAGAGGTACTGATGATGGTGTTGCAGCATAAGAGTGAAGTGTCAGTTGAAGAAAGAAAGCAATTAAGAAAAGAGTTTAATGCATCCCTCTGGTCACCACATCACACAGTCCTTCAGATGGAGAAGAAGCTGAAGACACCCTTTCCTGATGAGGTCTTCATCTCTGCTTCCAAAGATACTCCCCTGTACTGCTGCCATCGGCTCCTAGTGCCAGGTCTTTATCTGTAAGGCAGAGTTACCTGTGCTGGAGCAGAGCCCCTGGGCTTTCTTCTCTGACATGAGCAGCCTTTATGCCACGTTGAGCTGGTTTCAAACCAGAGCTGGGTACAGATAGTGAGGGATGAGCCTGGGGTTGCTCAGTGGAAATACCATTGATTACTCAGTGCGGTACCTTCCCGACATCATGAACACCTCAGCCCCGGGGGAAAATCTGGGTTCTATCAGCTCTTATAAGCAAGTGTTTCGAAAGGTTTACAGAAAAGTAAAGTAAACAGAGCTCTGAGTAACAAAAGAGCCCCGTTTATGCATTCTTTGATTCACTGTAAAGGATGGTGTAAACTGACTTTTTAACCAAGCATTAGGCAAGATTTGGGCCCCCGCCATTATATAATAAACAGTGACATGGCTATATTAAAATATTTACTTAATGAACTGAAGTGACTTATAGTATGAGTGGCTACTCAATAGGATGGCCTAAGTGTTAAGGCGTCAGGTGCCATCGCCTGTATAAATATTCTGTGTGCACTTGTTTATAGGAAAACCCCATCTGGATTTGGCTAAAACAGCAGACACCCTGCTGACCCCAGTTTTTGCTATTGGAAAATATAACACAAGTGTTCACTCATCTAGAATAACAGCAGTGGTTAAGTGCCATCTGACAGACAGGAGGGTATTGGCTTTTCTCAATAGACAGCAGGCTTGGTGCTGTGAAGGGCTTCACAGCAGCAGCTCCCCAAGATTTACAGCATCCTGTGGACCAGAAGCAAAAGGCTCTGCCTCCCTGCTCACAGTTCTTGGCAGACAGGAGACATCAGGATGCCTGGGCACTCAGACACCCTCAAAAAGACTCAGACACCCCCATATCCTGCTGAAACACAATGGTGGTCTGTGCTACTTTGTGAGAAGACAGGTCCCATTCTCCATCTGTCTAGCTGCTCTGGAATGTTAAGCAGCTTCTGCCCATCTGTGGTGTTCACCTAGTTGTATGCACCTAAGGAAGAAGTATCTGAGGCCAAGTAAAGCACATGTTGGAGCTGCAGTATGCTTGTAGAACTTTGCTACCTCCTAAGCTGGCAGTGGGATCAGGGAACCTGGGACTCTCTGACAGGAATTTCCTTAGGTCCTTGTTGGTAGGTAATAGAGAGACATGGAAATCCTCTTGTGCTGGAAAGGAGACATACCTTCTCCCAGCTTCTGTCTCTTCCAGCTCCCCTCTCCACAACCCAGGCAAGCACTGCTCTCCTCCAAGGATAAGTTGCTATTCCCCACTACACTACACGTGCACACAGGCATATCTGGACACCTCATACTATAAACCAGTTTCTGCACCTGATTCAATCTAGGTTCAGCTTTTTTTAAATGAGTGACATGAATTATGTTAGCCTTCCAGGTAAGACCTCTTCAGGGCCTGTCACAACACCATCAGAGTTCCTCTGTTTCACAGAAAATATCATCCCTGACAAAGGCAAGGATTTCTTCTTTGTTTTTTTTACAAAACCAACTTCTTCTCCCAGCCAAGCTACAATTACATAACAGATTGGTATCTTTCTCCTGCTTATTTTCAAAAAGTGGACTCAATTTAGAGGAGATGTGGGGCCACGCAGGGAGAAGGCAGAGAATGGCCTATCCTGGGTCACCTTACTTGACTGAGGGGCTATGAGAGTATCTGACCTTCCCACCACAATGTGGGCAAGGACAGAGAGGAAACACCTTATCTGATGATAATCTTAACTTCAGTGCCTGTGACAGTCAGTGCTGAAACCACTGTGCATGCTTTGGCTCCAGGAGGTTTAAACCCTGGCAGGACACAGGGGAAAGAGTGCAAATGCCCTTATCAGACAGTACAAAGAAGTTCTTCTGGGATGTGAGCATTCGTGCCTCTTTGGATTACACATGGATATGGGCTATCCCACTGAAGGTTCTCCCTCACTTGTGCAGTCACAGGTTTATTGGGGGAAGGGACCTCTGGAGATCTCTAGGCCAAACTTCTGCTCAAAGTAGGACTAAAGACAACATGAAATCTGGTCATAACTTTGTACAGCTGAGTCTTGAATACCTCTGATAATGGAGACACCATGTAGGAAGTCAATTCAGACTGACTCCGTCATGCAATCCCCTTGAGGGTTCCTCCATTCCCAAAGGCAGGCAGAAGGAGGAGAAATGAGAAAGTGCCTGGGAGCATGACCCCTGACCTCAGGGAAGGCCCTTGACACTTCAGCTTCCTCCAGAAGATTGATGGCTCCAAAGCCCTTGGGTCTTCAGCTCTCCAAGTGTCCTTCCCTGAGTACTCCAAGTGGGACACATGGATGTCTGGGGTGCTTGGTGTCCCCCAGCTCTTGTCTGAAAGGCTCTTGCCATCTGAGCTTTCTTCCTGAAGGCAGACAAGAAGCTGCCAGACAGATGGCATTTCAGATTACCAAATAAAATCTACTAAGCTAGTAAAAGGATACTTTTCCATTGGAAAATTATTCTGAAGGAAAATTTATGAATGTCAACAGACTTCTGGAGGCTCAATGTGACTGTGGCCAGTGATCTGGGAGCTCTCCACAGAGGACAGTCCATCAGAGCTCTCCTCCCCTCTGGCCAGTCCTGCAGGAGGCAGCAGCTGGATGAAGAAACCAGCTCATTCCCTGAGGGTTTTGCTTGCTGCTAGTGGCTTCAAGAAATCTCCATACTGCTTGTAACCCTGAGGTAAAGATCTATGACAAGTGCTAGAAAACAGGTATGTCTTTCTACCTCCTGGATGAACCCAACTCCAGCCTAGGGATGGATGCCTGCTTGGTGGGCCCTCTCCATGTGTGTCCTAAGGAATAGGACCTCATTGCTTTCAGACTGTTTCTCCGGTTTCATTTTTGAATCCTAATCCTGCCCTGCTGTGAACTTCCTCTTCTTCCTAGACTGTGATCAGTCACTGAAGCAGTAAATACTTTCTGCTCCATCACTTTCCTAACTAATGGAAGTCTTCAGGGATACCCCACCATGGGCAGACCCCAGTTGTCTCATTCACCACAGCCTTTCAGACAGACACCAAATGATCATGATGACTGAGCACACTTGCTGCCTCATTTTGTACCCAGCCTTTAGCAATCTCCTGCCTACATGTACACATAGATGTCATCTGACAGCATGCAACACCTCTGCACCATTAAGTTATTTGACAGCTATTGCTTCTCCCTGCCTGTTAATATATATGTTAACACAAAGGAAAGGAGATATTTCAACATTATATTTTTCTTGACAAATACATATCAGCCAGTTACTACCCCTCATCTCGTCCAAGTCTAGATGTGTCCAAATAGCACATTTGATTACTTGTTCAAGTATTTCACACTGTAATTGGCATGATGTGGATTATCCCCTATATCTGGATCCTGCTTTTCTCTCTGCCTGAGAATAGAAACAATCTTGTCCCTGCCCTTGTCCTCAGCTGTCAGGAGTTGTGATATGGCTTCAGTTCCCTAAATGATCTAAAGAAACTCAACAGAATTTCAGCAGGCTCAGCTGAGGTGAAAATAAGTGGATTTCACTTATTTAAGCACTCTCAAACCGATTCTTTTCTTATTCGATCCACATTTCTGCCCCTTTGTAGCTAGCTAATTGCATTAATCACTTCATTGAAGTTTATTACTCTAGGAACAACTGAAGCAGAGAAAGTGTTCAATTCTTCAGCCTCACCATTTCATCTGTTGTTAACTTTCACTCTGCACTGATCAGAGGGCTCAGTCTCTTTGATCTTCCTTGGACTACCAGCCCAGCACCTATTTTAACTAGGAGTAAACTGCAACTGGACAACCCTGCTCCCTACCTGAAGAAAGCAGAGACCTTCCCCTAGGAAAAGCCCCAGCAACATGCAGTGTGTGTACAAGGTAAGGGATGTACCACAATGATAGACATGTTCCCCTCCACCTGCTTCTCTCCGTGGTCATCCCACATTGCCATGAGTCTTCTGCAGGGTCCAGGTGCTGTTCCCATGGTTCTGCTCACCCTCACTAGATTATGGAGAGCTGGAAGTTGTAAAAGGTTCCTAGAATCTGAGCCTGCAGCTCTTGCAGGTTTGTTTTTCCCTTCCCTGACACACCACCCCCCCGCCCCGCCCCCCCCCCCCCCCCCCCCCCTTTTCCCGTTCTTTCAGCCTGTAATTACATAACAGCCTGGGTAGTGTAAATAGAATCCAACTCTCACATCCTGTCAGACAACACTTAGCAGAGCAAACCTGCTTCCAGAGCACTGGCACCAGGGCTGCACACGCACACTGTGGCGTGCACTATCTTTACGAGTAGGTTAGTTTAGTCTAGTACCCTTTCTGTTGAATAACACCATCACATACAGGGTCAGGATGCAGAGATGACAGCAGCCTTACCTTGTCCCAGGGTTGTGAATTGATTAGATACCAGATGAACTTCTGTGCAGGAAGGATGGTGTGTGTCAGCCTCCTGAATGTGACAGGAGAGCAGACATAAATCCTTAGGCACAAATTTTGTTGCTCACAACAACATGCTTCCTGCAACTGTTACAGCTCTTGCTGTACAGAAGGGTACAGAGGGTTTTCTTACCTGTCTGTGCAACCCCAGAAGGGTGAGATGGACCTCTGCAGAAAGGGGTGGAGGTGTCCTGCACTGAGGCAGGAGGAACTGCTCCATCAGGAGTGGTGCAGATCACTTTCCCAGTAAGCTTCCCTATATCTGAGGTCAGTATGGACCTACTTTTCAGGCAGCTCCTCAGGACCCATGAGCATCAATCCTTCTCACAGTATCACCTCCTGCCCAGGATGACTGTTGTCTGCCTGCCTCCAAATACAGTGAAATGTTCTTGGGTCCTGTGGTGAGTGCAGTTTTTATGAAGCCAAGGCTTCCTTATCTTTTCCCACCATCACGGATACATAGACTGGTAGAGCCAGGCTCTCACTCCAGGAAGCCTATGATGGCCTGATGTGTAGTGGGCTCTCCTAACCCTTGGGGATAAGAGAAATCAAGAACATCTGCTGCCTGCTTGGACCAAACATCACCAGTTAAAGATGGACCCTGAAGCTGGGGACTGTAGACTCCAAGATGAGTGTCTGGTGGATAGGAGACAAATAAACTGGATTATGGTTTGGTCCAGAACTATGACATTTTCATCACATCATGGGGAAGAACACCACGTGCTGAGTGCAGTGGCACTGAGGCAAAGACTAGAGAGAGTGGAACTGGTGGGAAAGGTTGAGACACTGGAAAGACTGACATGTAAGACAAGAATAACCATTTCTGCTATAGGCAGAGAAGTTTACTGAGCCCCTAATTAGTGCTGCCCTGTGCTTGCTGTGAGAGTCCTCACTTGTAAGCACTGAACACTGGAATAATGGTATCACTGGCTAATATGCTAAAAAAAATCCCTAAGAGATATTTTGCATAATATTTTTATGAAAATGATAAGTAAATAAGAAACAAACAATAAAAAACCACAAATACAAAAACAAACAAACAAAACCCAACCAAACAAACAAAAAAACCCCCAAACCCAGAAAACAAACATCTGTTAATAATGCAGTTTCAATGTTTAAAAGAAGAAATTTATGATGTGGTGGGTTTTTTTCTATTTTTTTAGAAAACTCTGATAATCAACTTAGCTGGAAATCAAATGTCAGAGTTAAATTTTGTTAGAATTGTTACAATCTCAGCAAAATCAGCTCAGACACTTCTAAATGGAAGAAGAACAGATGACAGTTTCTACTGCCTCTAGAAGCTGAACCAGGAAACTGGTATTTGGCTGTGAGACTAAGGAGCACATAATAGACTCTTACAGGTCACCTAAATACCATCCATACCTGGGTAAGCTACAAGCTGAAAATTGCCAAAGATCTAAAGATCTTTGTGCTGAAGCTCTGCTGTTATGAGTTGGGAATGTGCTGCTTGTCTAAGCAGAGCACAGCCTGTGCTGCAGTCAGCTTGAGACTTTCCCAGACACAAGGTATCAAGACAGAGCAGGTGCTACAGCGAGGTCCCTCTCCCTTCTCTGCCACAACCACTTCATGTGTCCTCTAAGTTTGCCCTGTTGGGAGCTGATGCCACAAGAGACCCCTGTCTTCATTGGGGAGCTCAAGAGATACCCAAGGGCAGTGTCTTCACAGCAAGGTTTCTAAAATTGTTCCCATCCTTATCAGAGGGGATAATGACCTTTTTGAAGCCAAACCCCATCCCCTCATGTATCTGCACTATGTCTGTTTGACCTGACTGATATTCAGGTATCCTGTCCATACCACTTCTCCCATTGGAATGGTGTGTAGAGTTAGAGCCCTGGCACATCTAGGGAAGCCCCTAAGACTATATGGCCATGCACTGGCTGACATCTCAGCCCCTTTCCTGGTGTGTGGGCAGGCAAGCTGAAAGCTTTTGTTGATAAATCACTACAGACAGCTCAGCCACAATGAAGGGAAAGGATGGGACACAGTATCTCCCGTGTCTTATCCCATCTGTTCACATAATGCTGTAACTGAGCATCACACTGTGCTCAGGCCATGGGTATAATAGATTTTTCCATTCTGCAAGTGAATTCAGCACGTTCCTGCTTCCCAGAGCTTCCCAGACACTTCCCTTCCACCTCTGACCATCCCTAAGAGTGGCGAGTGTTATGCACTCTTGCCTGCATCACTCCTGCCATAGCAGAGGCTCCCGCACCTGCAGCGAGTCCCTCTGCATAACAGATAAAGCTTCTTCAGCTTCTTCTTCCAGCAGCTGCAGAGCCAGCTGCACTAGCTGCTGGGAGCATTCTGGCTCTGCCAGAAGCTGTCCTTCAGGATGAGCTCTTCCAGACCCTGAGGAGTGTGCATGGCTAAAGCTCAGCATGGCCAGGTATGTTCTGAGTGCAACCTGCTGCTCAGTGTAGATTTGATACCAGCTTTCCTAGGAATGACAGCACAAGGCAGTAGCAAAGGTGCTGCTGGATTTTTGCACTCCCTCTCCTGCCTGCAGAGAGGCGATCCAGAGCTGCAAGTGCAGAGAAGCTGCTCCCTGCCTGTGTTTTGAGAGCATTATCCTGGCAGAGTTCCCGACTCTTTCACAAGTGATGCAGTGGCTCAGAGGCAATAGCCTTGTGACCTCAATGAGATTCTCATCACTAAAGCCGCTGCATAAAGTTTTCCTCCTTATTCTTATGGTGGGAGTGAGACTGGTCATGCCACTACTAAGGGACTGGGGTTTTTTTTACAGATAAAAATTTGCATAATAAGTCTTTCATTTCTCAGAGATAGAAAAAGCAATTCTGATGAGACAGTCCAGTCTGCCTATTGGCAGCCTGCTGACTGGGCACAGACAGAAGTGGTTTGTCTGTACATGAACAGATGGAAGTCTTTCCTTGGTATCAAACCAAGGCCATAAGACAAAACTGTCTTCTCAGCAGACATTCCACATTGTGCTGCTATCGTGGCAGGAAGGGCAAAGACCCAACTCGAAGGTCTCCTTGGTGGCTTGGGATTTTAAAGAGCAACCTCTTTTGTGGCAGTGGGAACAGAGAAGTGCAAGGTAGTTTGTGATGGCATATAAAAGGAGCTCCAATACTTATCTATGGCCTCTTGGCCTTTTTGTTCCTCCTATATGTCAACATCATCCTGGATTGGATCAACACTAGTGTACCCAGCAGGACTAGGGAAGGAATTGTCCCCCTGGACTCAGCACTGGAGAGGCCACACATCGAGTCCCAGGTTCAATTTTGGGGCCCTCACTCCAAGAAGGACATTGAGGGGCTGGAGCGTGTCCAGAGAAGGGCAACAAATCTGGGGAAGGATCTAGAGCACAAGTCTTATGAGGAATGTCTAAGGCACCTGGGGTTGTTCAGCCTGGAAAGAAGGAGGCTCAGGTGAGACCTTCTCACTCTTGACAACTCCCTGAAAGGAGACTGAAATTAGGTGGGGTTCAGTCTCTTCTCCCATGGAACAAGTGATAGGGCAAGAGGAAATGGCCTCAAGTTGCACCAGGGGAGGTTTAGATTGGACATGAGGAAGAATTTCTTCCCTGGAAGGATTTTCAAGGCCTTGTCCAGGATGCCCAGGGCAGTGGTGGAGTCCCTATGATCCCTGGAGGAGTTTCAAAGCCATGGAGATGTGGTGCTGAGGGATATGGTTTAGTGGTGCCCTGGCAGTGCTGCGTTAATGGTTGGACTTGATGAGTTTAAATGTGTCTTCCAACCAAAACAATTCTATGATTCTATGATTCTTTATCCTGCACTGCTAGTGAAACACAAGATCTCAATGTCCCAGTCACAGCTTCAAAGCACTAGGTTTTACTGTGATTTTCCAGCTTTTGGGGACACTTATACCAGTCGATGGAGAGTGCCAACTGGCCTTAAATCCATTAATTCCTCTCCCATAATGGTAACGGAAAAGTCTGCAGTTAGCCAAGAAACAGCCAAAGCTCTGGTTACATCCAAGGGGCTCAGAAGGAAGCATGTCTCATGACCAAGAACTGAACAGTGGTGTCTTGTGTACCTCCAACACAGCACCAGAGCATCAAGCATGACCACAGCTGGATCAGATACACCAAACATCATCCTTGAGACTGGTTGCAGCCCATCCACATTGACCCCCAACACTATGTTAGTTCTTGACCCAATAAATGTCCATTTGATAAAAACTAGACATAAAACCTGTGGTATTTACAAATCTGTTGTATTTCCTCTGCTCCCAAAGGAGAGGTCACAGCTGTGGCTTGAACAAGTGCCTTGTACCACATCAGGGTTCCCGTTTACAAAGGAAGGCGCAAAGCATCCTCAAATATTTTTCTCCATTTAATAGTGATGGAAGTCCACTGTCACTAGTAGGGACATTCAGGAAACAGCATTTTCTGGGGAACAGGATGGGACAGAAACTGTTTCAACTCTGCCTGACAAGGCTCCTGCCTGTTATGTGTCTCACATTAGGCACTTTGAACACTCCCTGAGACCTTCTCCACCCAAGTCTTAACCTCCTGCACTGCCACTAACTCTGGCCATGCTAATCCTATCCCTAGCCCAGCTCTTGGGAGTCAGTGAGAATCAAGCATGTAGAAGCACACAGGGCAGACTCATTGTTCCCATCCAAGATGCTCCCTTGCCTGCTCTTTGGCCCTGATTTCCTCCTTGTCCTGCCCATGTAACCTGGGTGATACCAGCAGAGACCCTCTGTGTAGTCTGGGTTACGATGCCCTCCGTCTGCTTCTTTAGAGGCTCCATTACTCAGCATCACTCAGCACCATGGATCTGGGTCTCTTTTGGACATTAAGTGGAGATTGCATTCTTGTCTAACCTCTGCCTTGTACAGACAAATGTGATTTAATGTATTTCCTTTTCAAAGCAAAGAACTTCACATTGTAACTTTTTTTTTCTACTCTTTTATCAAACTACTCCACTGAAAGTAACTGTCTTGAGAAAATCTTCCATCTCCCATGTAGAGAGGTACCTCTCACTGTCTAAGGTTCTTGAACAGGAAGACACCTTAGGATAAGGACTTCTGGTTTGTGGATGGCATATTCATATGACCATGAATACTGTGTGTTCGTCTGTTCCTTCCCAAGGAGGATTAAATAGTGTAACAGATGAGATATCTCTGAAATTGTTGTTCTTTCCTGATGCTTCAGGCAAATAAATTTGTCCCAGGAAGTCAGTACAAACACCCAGATGGTCACATTATCTCCCTCTAAGAAGTGGATTCACACCTTGCAGAACAACCAGGTCACTCTCCCTTCTGGGTCTGATAGGAAAGCAATACAGGCTCATTAGATTCTATAGGTTCACAGCCCGGAGATAATTTGTCTGGAAATCACCCCTTCTGGGGGTGCCCATCATGTTGATCTGTGCCTGGAGAAGGGTGGTTGTGGTTATGAACACGGAAGATGGGAAGCCTCAGGCCCACCACTGGCCTTCCAGTTGTGTTTGGGTATGTTCTTCCACCTGCTTGTGTGCCTTGTTTCGGTTGCCCACCCTTGGGAAAAAGGTCTCTCCCACTTACTTTCATACAATGCCTACTGAAAATGCAATCTTGTCATGGATGAAGCTTCAAAGTGATCTAAGTACTAAGTCCTCCCTCAAATTCCTGGGAGCCTCAACCTCTCTTCCCCATCTCTTAACTGATCTCCAGCCTGCTCTGTTGTCCAGCTCACTGCTTTTCTCTGGCCAGCTCCTTGAACTGAGATCCCAGACCAGTCCTTTTGCTGTGCACTTTTTCACTCATCCTCTGAGTCTCCAGCTCTGAGGTCCCAAGTGGCCTCATGCTACCTTGCTCCCCTTTCTATCTCTCCACCAGTATCACTTGTTCTCAGACTCATGCTTCTGAGACCCATCCTACCCATTCTCCACCAGGACCCTACACAGTTTCTCTGTAGCTCCCAGCTGGGCTGCCAAGTTAATCTCCACCCCAGGATCCTTCTCATATTTTCTTCCTCTGCTCTCCAGGATCTGTGTTGCTTTTCAAGATCATCATGTCCAGAGTCTGCTCCTCTCACAAGCTGTTCCTCAGCAGGGCTCAGGGAGAACAACCCACTGAACAGGCCTGCAGCATGACCAGTGCAGACAAACACTTGCAATATTTTAGGTGCTAAACTCTAGCTAGTTTCCATTGAGTCTGTGTGAACTGGGACTTCTCAAACACTTTTAGTGTTCCCAAATTTGGGCATCTTTTCTCTAGGATAGCAAGACGAACATCTGGACATACGCACCACCATCTCTGCCAAATGTCACGTGCTGCTACATAGCCTGCATGTGCTGGAGCTTCTCAAAATAAAAGCCATAAGAACTTTGGAAAATGGGCAAAGTCAATTGGGGTTTTTTGTTTGGTTGGTTGGTTTTTTAACCCCATTCTCTGATGTGACATAACTGATTTCAGTGCATTGTTACAAACAAATCCAGCACAATCAGATACATGGCATGAGGAATCATAGTCCTGGGTGGTCATGGAAGTTATTGACAAATGAAGATAGACTCTTGAAATGAAAAGTGTTGTGTGACCTGAACTGCAAAGATATGACTCGCTTGTCATTAACAACAAGCTATACTTCAATCTTGAATATTACATTCAAGCTTTAATTGCCCTGAACTCAGATGTGGTTTACTTCAGAGGTACCAGTCATTTTGTGAAGGGTGATGCTGATGCCAAAATCCAGGACATTTTGTGTAAGATGAGATCAGAGGAATTAAAGTTGTCAAAATACAATTCTCTAAAGTTTCATTGAGAGCACATGTAGTCTCTCCAGACCAGTCAAGTCAGAATTGTATTTGCCAGCCCTTTGCCCATCCTGTGATGACGCTTCTTTCCTGGAAGACTCTTCCATCTTGAGTTTGTTCTGATAGTTAGAATAACAAACACATGTGATCAAGAGCATCACAGTACTTGTCTTGTTCTTGGCATACAAGGATTCTCTTAAGCTCCTCCTGATGCCAGCTGAGATGTTCTGGCAG
Source organism: Megaceryle torquata (assembly GCA_024611175.1). NCBI lineage: Eukaryota > Metazoa > Chordata > Aves > Coraciiformes > Cerylidae > Megaceryle > Megaceryle torquata. The sequence continues at coordinate 146,422 of JANIJG010023330.1, forward strand.
ACTGACTCCTATCCCAGTACCCTACTCCTACCTGGTTTTTACATGGTTGTCATAAATGAGACAGCACAAGGACAAGAATAATTAAGAACTATGAACTCTGAGCTTAAACATTTGAATAGCCCACACTGCAGCTGGTAGACTGAACTATAATATTTAAAATTCACCCTGTAAGGGTGCATCTTGTACATCCTGTCTGAGACCAGGAATACTCTGCACAGACCTACCTGAGGTACTATCAAAGGGCACAGGCTTGAATTTCTGGTACATTTACAGAATGAAAACATTTTGAGGGTCAAGAATTATTCAGTGACAGAGATTAATTGCAGATCACAGACAGATTCAAGAAAGTCACCACCTGCTTGCAGTCAAATGATAGGAAGATGCAGCAAAACTGTCACATCTGTTCAATAATTAATTACTGACCTTTTCTATGCCTGAATCCCTCTGCCTGAACCACGTAAACACCCCAATGGTCTGTGTAGACCGAGTGCACCACACCTTTCATTGCTGTTTAGCTCAGTGACACATGCAGTGTTTCAAAACGCCAGTAAAGGGTTCATATTTCTGCACCAAGATAAACCTGTTTAAATACAACTCAGCTTTTCATGCTGCATTCAGGAAGCTCCGGTGCCCTCTGCCACACAGCCCCTGGGCAATGCCCAGCGCCTGGACCAGAAGCTGCTCTCTCCAGTGACTCTTAGTTCAATCTTTTTAAGCAGCTGCATGGATCACCACTTCAGAACTTCCTCATTTACAGCTACAAAATAGTTACTGTAGGGAAGATAATTTTTCATCTGAGGATACTACGTACAGCATTGCCAAGATCAGTATCACAGAATAGAGGAAACTTAAGACATATTTTATACTTACTGAATTTAAGTTTCCCACTTCCACCCTTTTCTCCCAGTTTCTTTCCTGCCTATGTTTCCAATACGGTACTTTCACAGACATGGTATCTTACATTTTCCTGTCTGATTTTCATTTTTCCAGCCCTTGACCAGTTCTCTCACCTTTCTGTGCCTCCACTGTTAGTACCAGGCTGTTGCAGCTGGTGCTTGCAGCATGTCCACGTGGTAGGACCACAGAGCGTTCCGGTAGTTGCTGTGGGATCAGGGAAAGTTGAGCCTGACAACAATCTCCTCTCCAACAACCAGAGGAGCTGTCCTGTGGGCCAGTGCAAGTGCCCACATGGGACCACCTCCAACCTCCTGTCTAGAGGGTCAAAATAGTTCTTCACTCTGAAGAGAAGGCTCAAAGCTGAGCAGGAGTAGCACTGCAGCTTCACAAGAGAACGTTGAAGAGCTGTGAAGGGGTCAGAGGGTGAAGCTCACCCCCAAATCTGGTCCTACTGAGATAGAGGATTCCCTTAATCTGTTAATCCCTTCTCCAGTTCCGTGGTACCATGGGGTCAGTGCACACTCAACGTGATTAAAGTATTACAGGAATGAAATGCTAATAAATAACTTTTATACTCTTCATTTCTTCAGTTGTGACATATATAAAAGAGATAAAATGAGCCCTCTGAGAGTCCAGCCTTAGCTCTTATCTTCTGTTTGAACCGTTAAGTGCCAGCGTGGTTATTACTCATGCTCTTGTCATTGAAGTTTTTCCTTGAACAGTAACTCTTGTGATGAGGTTGCTGTGAGTAATCTCTGGGATTTAAGCAGCTGAATGCTCAGGCAGACACTCACCAACAGACCTGAGCCCTGATGCCTGCTCCCTTAAGCCCCAGCAGAGCTGGCTTGACCCATTCCCTCCACCTGCATCCAGGGATGGGGAGCACAAATAAAGTTAAGCCCTCAGGTCCAAGAAGAACTCACCAGCCTGTCTTCCCTGTGTGAGAGGTAGGACAGCAGCTCACATAGACAGCTGCCTTGTTCTTCTAGGCCAGGGGACATCTCCAGTCACAGAGACAGGGCCTGTGCTTCTGCTTCCATAGACCAACAAAGTTCACTAGCTTGGCCCAATAGCCCATGGGGCTGTGGTGACAAGGATACAGCTGTCCTTTCCGTTTGGCTGGGTTATGGAGGCTCACTTGGCTTTTAGGTTTACAATAGCAGAGTTCAATGCCAGGTTGTCCTGGACAGCTGGTGTCAAAGATGTTGTATTTATGCAATAGGTGTGAGGTTCACACACACCAGCCAGGATGTTACCAGAACCCAAGAAGATGCAAGGAAAATGAGATGGCTTTAACTCATTTCCCAAGACATGACACAAAGCTGGTGTTGTCCAGGATGGATGGGGACAAAGGGCCTGGCTGCAGTCCAGTCACTGGCCTGTGGGTTTAGGACAACTCTTCTGACCTTAGCCTTCAAGGAGGTAACCCCAGTGTTACTCAGTCCATGGGGATTCATCTTTATTACACATTTACCAGAGCAGGTTCCCAGAATAATTCAGTCTTTCAGTCTTTAAAATATGTCTTACTGCTAACCAGTAAAGCAGTTTAAAGGGCACCTATCCACTGCTAAAAACCTTTCTGGGGATATGACTGTGTAAATCTGTGCTTGTCCATGCTCATGACAGCCTGCTGAGGAAACCAAGGGTCTGCTACCACTGTCAGATATGGATCTGCTACAGCCCATCCTGAGAAAGCAAGCCCAGAGAACCTTCCAAATGACACCTAACCCAGGCTGTAATGACCCTCCAAGATGTGAAAACTGGTAGCCAGGACACAGGATCATTGTATCACTGTCGCCCATGTGTCCAGCTGGAGATCTTACTGCACCAGAGGGAGAGATTTTGGACAGAAGTTTAATGGACCTAAGTGATGGGCTGGCCAGTTCAGCTGGAGATGTGGTCAGCTGTATCTCACTATGTCAAAGAAATAATGCACTCAGCCTGAGATGAGATCCTACACACATCCAGAGGTCCAGCACTAGTGCTCAGAACTGCTTTATTAGTTAATGAACAACAATATCCATTCCTGCAGTCTCTGTCTGTGGTCATCAACTGTGGCTATGAACACTCAGAACCAGTCCTGATCCAAAAGCTAGTGCCTTCCTCCAAGAAGGCATTTGCCTGTCCCTGAAGGTCTGAAATCTGCTTGAACACTCTGTTTTTTCCAGCTCAGCTCACTGTCAGACCTGATCAGAACAAAAAAAATAAACCAAATCAACAATCTCTTCCACCTCCAGACTATTACTTACTTTCTTTGCAAACGGCCCGTCCCTCCAGTCCCATCCAACACTGCCTGCAGTCACGAAGTGAACTGCTAAGGCGTGGGCTTCAGTGCTGATGATAGATGGGTGCTGCACAAATATAGTCTTTACAGAGCAGGCTGAAGAGCTACTTTAACTCATCCTGAGCAAGACCAAGGAAGAGAGGTTTACAGGCAGGGCATGAACTCCTTTGTAGAAGATTCACACACCTTGTAGTGGTTTAGAAGCACTGTTGGGTTCCTGAACTTCCACAGCAGCACCCACAACCAAGTGACCCTTGCTGAACTTCGGTTATGCACAGTCTTCAGCATATGGGGATCAGTGCTGTACATCAACTAAGGCTGCTCACTCCTTCAGCAAACACAAGGTCCTGTAGGGAGGTGTCTGTCCCATCTGCCACTCCTTATCCTTATAATTGTGCCAATTGAGTCCAAGGCTTCAGCCCTCGCCCCCTGTGCCCACACCTTGGTGCAGGAAAGCTGCAGCACTGCTCGCAGCTCTGTGTGACACAGGACAGTGCATCTCATAGCTTTGTGCATCCCATGTCATGACAACAATAGGTCCCATCCCCCTGGAGCACAGTGTCTGTGGTCTCCATCCAGGAAATGTCATGTACCCAGCTGACACAGGTCCATGTCCACACTCCAAAAGTAGAGTGCTCAGGAAAAGACTCTTCATTGCCTGGTGAGGAGAGCAAAGAGAAGGCAGGACACAGCATTCAAGCAGAGCAAGAAAATACTTAGTACTTGCTGTGATGGGAACCTGCGCAGAACAGAGACCTGCCCATCCTGGCAGCTGTACTTGTCTCTAGAGTAACATCTGATTCAGGAATTCATATGAATTTAATACAGCGTATTAGAAATCAATATTCAGCTGCTTCCTCCCCTCCAGGGAATGAGCCCAGGTGCTTCTTTCTGAAAATGGCTCTGAATCAGAGATGTATTTTTCCAGCCAGAAAAATCCAGCATGAAAAAGCTGTATGCTGAAAAGCTGCAATAAAATTGATCTTTCATTCAGAATTGACAAAGCCCATCTTACTTATCATTCCTGTCAGGAGGTGGTGGGTCCTGCTGACCTCATGTTTCATGGACAGAACAAATGGCTTCTCCAGCAGCTTTCTGTTGGCAAGTTTCCCTCGTGGAACTTCTTTGCTCTGAAACTGGTCCTTGCAGACCCTGTAAGTACTGTCCACAGCAAAACAAACTGTCTTCCCTCTAGACTTTTCACCCTGCCATTGTAAATCCCACTGGCTTTGTGCCAAAGACTATGCTAGACACAACGATAATACAGTCATTTTTCTTCTACATGTTGGAGAAGGAAACAGCAGAAATGCTATTCTTTCAAATAATTTAACAAAATACAGATCTCAGCTCAAGGTAACTCTTTAACCTTTACAGTGAAAGTCTTCACTCCTGGCAGTGCTGTGGTGTCCTGTAGTCTGTCTGACCCCCACCATGGGCAGGAGCTTCTCCAGGAGAGGAGCTCTGCACTGCTATCAGAAAACAGATCCACTTACAAGTGTGCTGATAGTGAGCAGCCTGGGCAGATGGACTGATAGCAGCTGTCCTGCAGGAGACTTTTATGAAGCGATAGGTTAGATGAATGGATTTGCTTCTGGGAAGAGCGGTCCTTTGAGACTTGAGGAAATTAATGAGAGGAAATAATGTTTCAGAAAATGACTGTGTCTCTCAATCCTCCTAGTCTGCAGCAGTACCCTGCAATGTCCCAGGCAGACCCGGCTCCCCAGCCATGCTCTCATTCACTCCAAAATTTGTCTGTGACATGCAGATTTGCATGATCCTCTCCTGCGGACTCCTATGCACACAGTACAGGGGCATATAAGCTGCAGTGGATCTATGTCAAAAGAAAGAAAGGCAGAGAGACTGGTGTCTATCCTGCCTATAGGGCAGTCTGAGCAAGGCCTTCAGATGACTTCAGGATTTAGTGTATTGACTGGAAGACCAAGGAGAGTACAAACTCCTAAACAGGTCCTTGACAACGCAGAATGGACTCAAGGGGTAGCAGTTAGCTCTAAACAAGCTGTGATTCAGTCCTCCTTAAAATGGTGCAATGACTAACGCATTTTCTCCCCATCTCTGGCACTGCAAATAAAGAGCCTTTGCTCCAGTGAAACCTGCTGTGATTCAGAAGTGCCAACTTCATCTCTGTGTTCATCAAACAGAAATTGCGATTTTTATTTTGACCCTGACTTACAACTGTTCTGTACACAAAGACTCTTCTAGGGATCCTTTGCAGGCGTGACTGGTAGGCTCTTACAACAGTCAGCACATAAGAAAATAGGAGCTCATTCTGGATTAATCCAAAAGATTGAAGTGTACAACTCAGTTAGAGGAATAGAAACTTTTGGACAGATGGGAGCAGACACAGGAGACATCTCCAGCTATTATGCGCTGTGCGAGCCCAGCCTTATCTGTCATCATAGCCACCTGTTACAGCACTGCACGTCTTGCTATGAAGTCTCTGCACCCCAGCACCCCTGCAAGCCTCTCCAGAAGGAAACATGGTTGAGGGTCTCTAGCCTGTGGCTGGATAGTCAGTACTGGAGCTGGAGGCTTTACAACCTGTGACTGCTGCTGTTTGAAATGCCACCAATCTTGAAAGACACTGAGACATATGGAAAGCACAAACAGAGGCTCAGCCTGCCCTGACCTGAGGAACATGGAGCAACCCTAGTATTGACTGCTCATGCCCATGCTGTTCTGCCCTCCACAGAGGGTGGCCTCATGGCCTCTATTGGAGGCAATTCCACCTGGGCCCACATCAGCTCCCCCAGGGCTAAGTGGATAGCAGTGAACTTCGAAGAATTCTTTGTCCAGAGAACTTCAAAGAGTTCCTTGTCCAGCCTGTGGTTCACAGGACCTTTGAATCTCCTGCTTCTTCCCACTGAGGCTGAGCCAAATGACTCCTCAGGCTGATTCTGTGACACAGTGCAGCAGAGCCCAGTGGACCCCACAGAAACAACAGTTAGATTAGGTGGAACATGAAAAGCATCGCTTAGTCCCAGATAAGAAGGTGAGTCCTGTGCTTCCTCCCATTTGTGTCAGAAAAAAATTTCTCTAGAAGATGAACTTAAATAATAGGCCTAAAGCCACTGTATGATGGCCAAGCTTGGAAATTCCAGTTTATCCTTCTGTCACATTCCCAGACACCAGGATTCCATGATGTACTGTGTCCAGCTCAGCCACCAAGTCAAACAGCTTTTGACGCTGGGTTCCTGGAGGAAGTCTCCTCCTCACTGTGAATGGAAGCAGAGAACTGCGGGTGGGCACAGGCATAGTACAGGCATCTGTCTGCCTGCAAAACTCTGCCAAGTGCCCCATCTCCCAGGCCCAAAGAGATGCTCAGAGCATGGAGAACATCCTCTCTGTTCTTCCTTGAGTGTTTGCCCCACACCTGTACCCCACTTGCTGCTCTGTGAAAGCCTGGGAAGAGGGTGGTCACTCTGGACAATCTGCTTTCTGGAGCAAGTCACACAAAGCGGTCAGCTACAGCACACTTTGCAGGCGGCTTTTCTGGTGACAGCAGCCTGCTGGTTGCTCTTCTGCAGAGCAGAGCTGTTCATTCCCATGCACTGGTCTCTGCTGACACAGATATATAGGCAACAGGCAAGAGCCCTGTGTGTGCCATGTGGTGCAAAGCTTTACACAGCCCAGAGATCCTTCCTAGGCCCTGCAGACAGAAAGGGCTTTTCCAAGGAAAAACAGGACAGGAAAGACCTAGTAATCCCCCAAAAGAAACACCAGCACATTCCTTCAGGCAAACAGTTACGTGACAGGCAGCAGAGACGGCTCCCCAAAGCTGCTGGAGAAGAAGTCGACAAGTACCATGTGTGGAAATTTCAGCTCCAGTTTTGCAGTGCAGGCTATAATCATGTAGGAGGTGTAAGCCTGTCTTGCCAAGAATTCGGAGCTCTGCTCTGCGGAGACGCATGCACTGTGTCCACACACAGAGCGTGCCCTCTGCCAGACCTGCCCCGTGTGTGCTGAGCTCGGCTAAGGCATTCTCCTGGCTCCACTGCAGAGCACTGATGCACTCACGGCATGTCCTGCCCCTGCCCAGTGCACCAGGTAGAGGGAGACTTGGGATCCCTCAGGTTATATCTCCCCATGCTGCTGGAATTGGAGAGCAGCCACTCAGCATCCCTGTCCCGCCTGCTGCCTCCATGCAGTGGGACAGCTGATAAGAACAGGTTCAGGAGGTGGGGCAGTCACTGGGGTTTATTGGTGCCAGCCACTGCCTGTGAGAGCCATGTAGGCCACACTGCATGGGAACAGCCCAGGGGTATGCTAGGTCAGCAAGCTTATTAACACTGGGGCTGGCATGGGAAGCATTTAGAGCTTGGAGGAGATGTCCCACCCCAGGTTCCGCATGTGTAGCTGAGGGTTGCAGGATGGCATATTGCAGGGACCTCCACAACACATCTCAGCCTGAGGCAGCTCCAACAGCACAGAGAGCAAGACAGAAGGTGGCCAGAACCCAATCTCTGTGTGTCAAGAAGGACATAGTGGAGTCAGAGAAAGTCCAGAGAGCAGTGATGGAAGAGGGGGTCAAGCTGCTGCTGTATGAGCAGATACCTGCAAGGAGACTCTGGAGAGGGTTTACAAACTCATGGAGGTGATGGGTAAGCTGAATGCATTGTAATTACTCCCCCACCCCTGCTGTGCTAGAAGTCTAAGATTAAACTGTAGGAGACCAATTTGCAACATCCGAAAGCATTTCTTTATACAACCACTAGTAAGTATCTAAGTACTAAATGAGAGGTTGTAAAGGCAGGTGCTATCAGCAGTTCAAAAAGAAATCAGACAAGTTGATTGATTAAGTATCTTAATTAATTAGACACCTGTTAAACTGTCAATATAGCAACAGAGGGAGTTCAGGGTGGCACATGGCTGAGGTGTCAGAGTCCGGAGCAGTGCTGAGGGTAGTCTGCAGGAGGGAAAGTGTCTAACACAGGAGGAAGACCAGGCTTGCAGCTTGCCCTTGCCCATGCAGAGGTTCCCTCCGGTGACCCAGTAGCAGGTGGCAGCACTGGGCAGGACAGTGACCCCGGGGCTGCTGGCCATGCTGGTGCAGGCCCTTCCTGGCAAACTTGGTCTGTGAAAGTGAGGCCTTTTTAATCAGCTGGAAAAATGAATCTGTTTACAGCAAGAAGTGGTGCAAGGAATGAAATGACTGACAGGTGTGAAAACTGTTCACATTAAAAGTCTGGATAAGCATATTAGTGATCCTATTCACATACGTCCCACAGCCTCTCTTCCCAAAGCCCAGTAAGTACCAGCCCTAATCTCCCAAACTACTGATGAGGTCTTTTCAAATCAAAGCTTTGAGTCCAACAAGCAGAAGTATCAGTACCAGACTTGGTGGGGTGGGGAGATAAATAACACAAGAATCAGGGCTGGCACAAGAGTGTGGTTGAAAAACAGCCTGTGAAGCCACTCAAGCTGTAATGAGAGGTCCCTGTCTGTCAGCATGTCTTGAGGCTTCAAACCTTCTGAAGAGGGTGATGGATCTTGAGTCAGTGGGAGCAAGGACTGGATTCCATCCCAGGTGTCCATAAAAATCAGTCCATAGAGCAGTCTGGTCTGCAAAATATCTTAGGCTGTTCTCAGAAGGGTGCTGTGAGTTGCCTTGCAACCCCATATTAAGGTACTCAGCTCTCTGAAAATGTGAATCCAGCACCTCCTGCCTAAGCCTCTAGCATCAGTGAGCTGGCTCTCAACACCAGGATCCCTGTGCTCCGTGTACAACAGCAGAGGTGTAAACATGACAAGGAGTCAGGTCTTGAGCAGGTCTACCTCAAGCAAAGAGCTGATGCTTTTTTTTTTTTTGAGAGATAAGCTAACAGCAGATTGCTCCCCCTTTTGCTCTGCCTCCCCCTGCCACCCACCCTAGTACTTTCTGGGGAAAAAATATGAAAATCCAAATTTGAAAAAATATGAAACTTCCCACTCAGAAGTGGTCTCTTCGGAAGTAGATGGAAAAATAGTACAAAGACCTCAATATTGCAGCAACTGAGTTCAACTTCTAGAAAAAAAATTCCCAGCCGTACTGCCTTCTTCCAGTGTATGGACTATAGCTTTCTATGTTTCATGTCTTTCCTTCTGAAAATATAGTGTAGAAAACTTGTCATCACTTTATTTCTGAGAAAACAAAGGGAGGGGAGGTAGGTTCCTGGAAATGACTGAGATGGGACCAGTGACAGGACTAAATGACCTGGGTTGGGTTCAGCTGCTTTAAGAACATTTCTGTGTGCACATGGTCTTGCTTCTGCTGTACGTGATGTGTGGAAGTACTGAGATAAGTGCAGTGATGGGAAGCAGCGCCAAAGGCAAGCAAGTAGACAGACTAGACAGTAGAGGCTCTTTTTTCTTTCCTGAGCTCTCATACCTCATGTCAGGTTTAAAACAGTTGACTTCAGTGGTGCTGGACTTGCAGAGAGCTAGAAAGTTGTTATCCTTCTGGGAGTTGGCAGGGCACAGGAACATTCACCTGGGACAAGGCCCAATATGTCACCTTTCCAAAGCCTTGAACTTTCTGGATGAATGACTTAGTTTAGATTAAAGGAATCAACAAAACCAAGTGTGAGGTGTTCTCCACTGGTAAGATGGCATCAGCCCTGACTGCACTGCCAGAAGGCTCCTGGGAATTTAAAGGAGAAGCAGACAGAAACCAAACACTTGGGAAGTACACAGATCCCAACTACAGGCTAATGTGTTGGATCCAAGAGGATGCATGTTCAGAAAGAAGCTTTTTTAGTTTCAAAGACATGCTTGTGTTTTGATAGCTCAGTTACTTTTTTTTTTTTTTTTCTCCAGTAACTACCAAAGAAAAAGAAACTGTCTGCTCAGAGATTATCTCTGCAGTGATATGTGGAAAGCAAAGCAGAACTGTAAAATATCTAAAGTTAGGGATCACAATCTGGAAGAAGAAAACAGGAAACATGAAACCAGTGGAAAACCCAAAGATAAATGATCGTCCAGCTAAGGAGATTTCGAGACAGGGAGATATTTCCTGCTAAAGAAAGGAGGGTTTGTGGAAATGACACTTCATCTTATACATCAGTAGAAGGCTTTTCATCCAAAAATGAGGCAAAAAAATTATTTCTTACCTTGGGGAAAAGGAGAGAGAGGACAGGGAGAACACTTCAGCACTACAGACAACACGATACTGCATGTGATCTGGAGAGCTATGATATGACAGAACTGGCAGGTAGTGCCTGGGTCCTATGGCACAGAGTTATTTTTCTCTGGAATTATCTGAGGTCATTGAAAGGTCACTGCTGCCCACCCCTATCTCTGAGCTGAGCTATGCTTCATGGTGCGATAGATGACAGGGCTTTGCTGGGGTTGACTATTGGGGAAAGCCAAGGACAAGTCATCACGGGTGTAGCACAGACCTTAAACACTGCTCTGACCACACAAAATTCCAGGAACCAGGAGTGGCTGGAGATGCCTGAAGGAATAAGCACCAAGGGGAATTGAAGGCACACTGCAACCTGTAAGGCAGTGATTTCTCATCCAGCTGGGCTGCACCCCATGTGTCCTTCTGGACTGGCTTCTCCAATGGCCATGGGAACTTTTCCATTACTTAGCCTTTCTGCACCAGTAGATGCACCCCAGCATTTCCTAGCTCTACAGGTCATGCCATTTCAATCCTCTTGGTTTCAGAAAGGAGCATTTAAGGTCAGGCTGCATGCATTTCTTCCCAGACAGTCTAATCTCTACAGATAGTGTGCACCCTTCCTTACTGTGACCCCAAAGGGTTGTGACCACTCTGTGCCCACTGACACCACAGCCAAGGATGGAGTGGGAAGAGGTTGGGAGAAATCCTCACCCCACTGCACTCCGAGGCAAAAATCCCATTGGCTTCAAAGGTGCGAAGATTTCACTTGCTGTTTTTCAGGCTGCACTTTGTCAGAGATCCGCTTGGGAGCTTTATCAAAACAACATACAAACAAGCTGCCATGACCCAGGGGACTAGAATGTATCCCTGGGAAAGCCTTCCCAGCACTGCTACGACACCGAGCATTGGGTGGAGAGCTCAGCTGAACCTGACACTCTCCTAGCCTCTGATTGAACATGACCACAGTTCCCAGACAAGCCATCCACACCAATTGCAATCACATACAGAGCATTCATCGCCCTGTTCTCCCATATTCCTCTTGCTGAAAAGGTACTGGCCCTGGATGTGGCTCACATATACCAGGGACTGGATCCAGCTGTACTGGGGTTGGAAAGACAGCACAGGTTTATGGCACAAACTACGTGGTCCACACCTTGTAGTGCCAAGGGTGTGGGTCTGTTGACCCCTCAGATATCTCATAAATTCCCACCAGCAGGCTATGAGTCTTCCAGAAGTACTGCCCCCATGGCAGTGGGTCTTTGGGTCATGATATTTTAGCATGTTAGGAGAAAAGTGTAGTCTTTGTAATGAGCCTTGCCTTGCGATATCTGCTTGATACTCCATGTCTCAGAGCCTTGACAGAACCCAGCAAGCTCCAGCTGGCACCAAAAATCATCTCTCACTGAAACTTCTCCTTCCTTGAATGTCTGGGTCTGTACTTGGTTTTCTCCATTCCTCCAAGCTCAGCCTCCTCCAAGCCTGCCTCCCGGCCCACATCCAGAAAACTTGAGTTGTTTTACATCTGAATCTGGCTTTGCATGAGTTAAAGCCACAGCAGGACTACAAGCAAACCACTGGGGAGACGCAGCTGAGGAGGGTTCCCCCATCAAGCCTCCTCTGGAGGATTCAGAGCCAAAGATGCTTGTCCTCCCTGTGTATTTTGCTTTGGTATCATGTAGATAATTTTTTTCTTTACTTGAGTGTGTTATTTTAACCTCTCACCATTATATAATACTAGAAACATAATGAATAATAGTACCAGGCTCTTAGACTATTTGCTCAGTGTTTCCCTGGGGTTTGACGCATGCTCGCTTTCCTATCCTCATTCTCTCAGTCAGTCTTTTCCAGCAAGGCAGAGAGCCTAGACTCTCTGCTCTGTGCTGGGGATGTTATTGTCACCTCTGTGCCAGAAGGAGGAAGGACAACCTTCAGCAGCAGCACAGTGATCCATGTTCATGCTGCACGACCTTACCAAGCTCAGATGAGGCCAGAAGAGACAACAATGGTATCTTCTCTGCTTTGGTCTACAACAAGAAACAACCAAGAAAAGTCTTCCATATACAAGCCATGTCCTTGCCTCAGGGCAACAGATATACAAGATGTCAATTTTCCCCCCTATTCTCTTGTGGCCAGCGTTTGTACCTTAAGGGAGGTGGTAGGTGAGCACCTTGACTCCACAAGCCAACAGCTGCACCAGATCACCCGCATGGAAGCACTGAACTTTTGGACCATCTCTCACCCTCTTCAGCCAGTATTGCTGTCATGGTGTCCATGGCATGGGAGGATTCCTCTTACATCTTTGAACATTCCACTTCCCCTTTTGCTTCTCTGGATTGCTCCAATAGATTTTAAACAAGCTTGTCTCTTTGTGGGGATCACAGCTTCCTTATACAAGCAGTGAGGAGGAAAAGGATCTGAATTTCCACTTTCTTCTGTTACCTTGGCAAAATCAGCACCTAGTCTCAAGGAAGACTCCTTACATCAGATGAAGGGAATACCTCCTTATCTTCTTCAGCTTGCTCAGCATTTGTGCATAAATGGAGTTCTTAATTTTGGCATGAAATCTTAATGTAATCCCAGTAATGAGAAAATTGGAAAAAAAATCATCTGTAAATGGTGATGGATTTGGAGACCAAGCTTTCTTCCCACCCACATATTTGACATCCCAGGCCACACACATCTTTGACCCCATCCTTGACTCCTGCTAGATGACATTTCTCCAACCCTGCCTCTGTTCTGTCCAACTCACTGGGGGTTCCCATCCATTCTTTCCTTTCTCTGATGCTGACCCAGTCTGCAGCCCTCATCTCTTGTCAGTCTTTATGTGGAAGCTGAGCCTTAAAATTAACCTGTGAGTGTGAAGTGGTCTCCTGGGTCAGCATATCCAGCCACAGCAGACTTTGTATCTACTGGATGCTTTCTATTACCCACGCTCTGAGATGACATCTACATGCAGAAAAAAACAACCACTGATGCAACTACTGTAAAACTTATTGAAGGTTGGGAAGCTGAGACATGGAAAGCAGAGTCTCTTACAAACAGCAGGACCCTGGAAATTTGCACAAAAGAGTTTTTAAAGAATTGGGCCTTGAGCTCTGTCCCATTAATGTTTATTTTTAACAAATGTTGGAATATTGCTCCAAAGGACTGGAAAGGGACAAGAGTGTACAAATATTTACAGAGTGTAGAATAAACTGTCAGCCTCTTAACTTGACATCAGTCCCAGATGAAGTTGTGGCAAGCTGATACAAGACTACTCAGAGATAATTAAAAGCTGCTTCTGCTCTTGAAGCATGAATTCAATATATAATTCTGCGGAGTTTGGTCTGTAAAGGTAACAACTGACACATTTACCTTCCCTGAAGTCTGAAACTTGGTGATATTTTGTGTTTGAGATTCTCATTGGTCAAAAATAACATTTGTTATGATAAGTAGATTATGATAAGTCTGTCCAATATTTAGACCCTGAAATATACCTGCTAATAGGGTGTCAGCATCTGATGATATTACGGGAGTGCCAGGGGGGCTACATCAGTGTCCTGCTATAAAACCTGCACAACACAGTGATCTTGGGAAAAAAAAAAAATAAATGGAGGGAAAAAAATTTGCTGCTGAGGTTTCAAAGTTTCAGGACATATATTGTAGTAGAAAATATCAGTATTCAGCATATACAACATTTGAATGGTACGGCACTTGAGGTTTAGGTTAACTGGGTGTTACTGCCTGCATTTTAATATCACTAAAGCCAGATAAATTTTATAGTTTCGAGAAGGAAGATGAAGATGTCATTGACAGGACAGTGTACTGTGCCCTGGAAAGCCATGACCTTTAAAATGACCTAGGGGTCACTGTTGATAATATTAGACAAATTGCCAAAGTGATCCTTTGTCTATATGTGGGAATGAAGAAACAGAATAACACTGACTCTGAGAAGAGTGTCAAAGTTATCTGTTTATGACATTAATAAGATCATACTGGAAGAGTCTTCCCATTTTTAGCCCTTTGAGTTTCTTTTAAGATACTGAAAAATGAAAAAAGGAAGGGTACAGAAAAGAGCTACAGAAAAGACATTGTATCTAAAGGGCATGTTTTAGTGAGAGATTAAAGTAGGTCAATTAATGTAACTTATCCAAGAAAAGATGATGAAGTGACTGAACAGTGTTTATAAGTCTACATTTCTACAAGAAGAATCCTTGATTTAGTGGAAAAATAAAGAACAGGGCTTACTAGCTGGTGGTAGAAGTGAGACCCTGCCAGCTGTAATGGAGGTGTCCAGTTCAACAAAACCACCACCTCGCGCTCAGGGATGTGAGAGTTTCTCCTGTTCCCTGGAGTGTGTGGCTGGACCCCATTTTCCACCAAACCAGTGCTGGAGAGATGCACATGGACATTCCTGGGCATGACCTCTGCCCTGCAGTTGGCCCTGACTTGCACCCAGGGATCTGTGAATCTGTTTTGAAAAGGCTTGTTTTGCTGCCTTCTCCCCTAAACTGGCCCGTGACTCTGGAAAGTATCCACAGGATTCATGACCCTGATGTGTTAGACCCCAGCAGTGATGGTTGTTGCCATTACAAAACAGGGCTTGAAGAGAACTGAATTTGTAAGCTCTTGTAAGTACTGGCTGCACTGAGTTTAGGTATGTGACAGCATATAAAATTAAGACTCTGAATTCATGCTACGCTGCAGTATAAGCAGCAACAGACTTCATTGGCAAGAGTTATGTAAAAGAGGATTTCATCTCAACTAAGAAACGTTTCTTCCATGCCAACAGCTGCTAACAGGTTGTACCCATGTAAAGCAAACCAACACAGAATGTTAAAAATAATAGGGGTCCATCCTTACTGCTCTGACTTGACACCTTTCAAGTTCCTTGGCATCACACAGATGGATGTCCCTGTCTGGGCATTCCTAGGGAATGACAGCAGCTGGCATTGCATGGAGGAGCCAGCATGGTGCCCCTGGAAAACCAGGATGCTTCTGATCTCTGACTGACAAGAAGCACAGGATTGGATAGAATCTTGGAGTCACCTTCCTATGTCAGTGGTTGCTGTAAGAAAATGCATTAGGTCATTAGTTTTCTTGTCCTCAAACAGATGAATGATTGCAGGTGTTTTCTTAGTTTCAAAAATACAAACTAAATGTTTTCAAACTAGGTAATCTCTACTTGAGGTGGGTACAGAGGATCTATATTTCTGCCTGTTATGTTTCTGTGGGGTGATGCATAGGAGCTTGTTAGACACTGTACTGCACAAGGGGCAGCTCACAGTTGGGGGGGTGCTGTGTTCCTAATGCTTCAGCAGGCCAAACTTGTGACAGACAAACCTCACCATGGTTTTTCCAGCTTCTTATGCACAACAGCACTACATGACAGGATACAAAATGAGCTCAGTCCCTTTTCTTGGTGGTCAGAACATATGGTAGGAATCTTCTAGAGTCTGACACATAAGGCATTTGGACTCTGAATCCTATTTTCTTCTCACTCTCTTGAGCACCAGGGATTATAGGCTTAAGCAAGTCAGCTGGGGATAACAGAGATGTGTCCAAGGGCATGAGTAGAAAATGGGGAGGAAAATCTCTCCAAAACCTATTCCTCAACTCCAAAGAAAACATGAAGCAGCAGCATATAGCATCACTTAATTATCCTGCCACTGTTTTGGAGACTGCTGTTTACATTAACGTGCTAGCCCACATAACATCATGTATAGCTCTTGACTCCAGTCCTAAGGACAGGAACCCAATATGGCCACTCTGTATTACCCAGAGAAAGTGTGTCAACAGAAAATGGTACTTGGGCTGCCCTGTGACTGCAGCTCTACCTGGCAGAGCACATTCTCTCAGGTGTTTGCTAAGACAGGAGATGTGCCCAGACTGGCCCTGTTTGCAGGCATTGGCAGTCCAGGGAGAGCAGGACAGAGCAGAAACTTCCATTCTGCAGCACTGGCATTCCCCAAGCTCTCCTCCTCCTAACTGTGATGAAGCCCCAAGAGAAGGCCTGAGCCAGCATCATGCCAGACTGCCACACACCTCACCACTCCTGAGCACATTATGGGCAAGGACATAGTTACCATTTCCAAGGGGAAGGGGGTCTAAATGCAGCATCAAACAACTATCTCTGAAAGCTCCATTACTACCACATCTTACATGACCCAAAACAGCTAATGGTTATTACAGTGTACAAAATCAAGATCTACAAGTTCTACCTTCCAGCCACACTGAGACACCTCTCAGCTTTCTGATGGACTATCAGAAATGCACCCCATGGCAGTGAACACCAAGTCTTCCCAAGGTGTCCTGACAGAATAACACCCTGCTCAGTCAGGTGCCACATAGGAGAAGGAATATCAAACATTATTGTCCAAAATAGATGCATCTTCATCTGGGTTTACCACTGTAATTCCCTTACTCACAAGTACCTCAGTTGCCTCAAAAAACTGTTGTGTGGGTTCAATGTCACAAAACATCCAGTGTGCTGACACCAAATAACGATCCTCTGGAACATCTCCTACTCTTAGTACCTTCATTGTGATGAAAGGAAAGTCTACTCAGAAACTGATGTTAGTCACCTGTTTGAAACCCACAGACTTGATATATATGCAACCCTGATGCCTCTCCATCACTGGAAATAATTTAATCTGAAGTAGCAGCATTACAGAGATTTGAGAATGGCACACAAAACAGAAGTGGCATGGCATGTCAAATGCATGGGTGATCATGTTCTGGGGTTTTTGCTTTCTGCTATCACTTTGGCAAGGCAATAGATGCGAACATCTGTGAGAGCTGTGGAGTTGCTGTGAGATAGTATCAGTGGACTTCCAGAGACTATCAAAGGCTGATTGGAGGCAGAGGTGCCCTGCTGTGCAGCCCTAAAGTCATTGGCTGGTTCTCAGAAAATCCAAAAGCTGTAATGCCAGACAGGAGCACTGCCACAGGAGGCCTCAGTAGGTAGAGATGACAAATTTCCCCACATAGCGTGGTTGTGGCATCAGAAGGAACTGTGTGGTTCAGGCACTAGACCCTGACGAGAGCAACAGACAACCTGTGTAGAGGAAATCCATGCCCAGGGGATCTCCTGAACTAAATCCAGACTAATCCAGCCAGTCTAATCCTGATCGCCATGAAAATGGTATAAGGCATGAATAAATCCACAAGGGATGAGGATCCATCCAAACTGATCCATGGAATCAGCTACAGCAGCAGAATCACAGACTCATCCATGCATGGTGCATTGGATTGGGGTTTGATAAGTTCACATGTGGAAAAGACAGCATGTAACCTTGGCACCACTTCAACTCCCTTGACCCAAATCTGCCTTGAAGTAACTGTATCTGTTTGCACCCACCACAGTAATCAGCAAATTGCTGCAAGCACTACATATTGTCCAACTTCTACCGAGGAAAGATCTTTCACAAGACACCCTTAATCTGTACAATCACTCCAGTCATTGACCCAACAGCACATGCCACCACCACCACCTGCTACATCCAGGCTGATGTTCTTAGAAAAAATACACTGCCATAAATGGGGTGTCTTCTCCCTGCCTCCTTTCCAGCTCATGGACCTGCTGAGTCACCTTCATTGTTTTACCATACAGGATGATCTGGAAAAGGGACACACAGGGCAGAAAATAAAAAGAGATATGCAGAGAGCACAGGTGTTTCAAGCAGGGGTTGAAAATGAGTTGTACTACCCCTTGCTGAACCTGGGAGACCAGTTTCTGTTTAAGGTGGATTTAATTTGAATGAAAATCAAGATCTGGGACTCAAGGATTTGAGATGCTGTGGGCTTCACAACACATTAGTTATGGACACTGTGAGGCATGAGGATCTGAGAGCACATCCATCATCTTTTCCACCACAGCTGTGGACCCCATGTTGATGTACAGTTCAATTTCCTGCTCATCAGCCCTTCGTGATCTCTTCCTTTGCTTGCTTTGCTGCCACTTCACTGCTGTGGAGTAGTTCATCCTCTCCAAAATCCACTTCAATTGCTACCACTTCTCTGCTGCCCATGACCATGATGCCTCCAGACCAGATATTCCTGACTCCTTGACCTTGAGACTCCTTTCATGCTCTAGGCCATTATGCTACTTGCCTCCATGTCTCTTTTCCAAGACAAAAAAAATAGGCCTAAAGTTCTCCCTCAGAATGGAATCAAATATCACAAAAGATTTCTTAAAATATCATCTCTCACTGGAAAAGGATGGGTTGTCTAATTAGAAAAGATATGTCACAGCTTTATGGTATTTGAGTCAGGTAGCCCAAGGACTTTCACCATGCGTCAGCCCAACTCATAGGAAAGACTTTATGGAGCATCATGGGTGTTGTAGTTCAATCTCAGAAGGCTATTCTAGACAGGATGACAATGGCAGGAATTTTCCAAAACTACAAGTCCAGTGAGTCACCCTTGAGGGTGAGCCACTCCCTGGCTTTAGCCAAACTGCCACTGAAATGATGAGGGCTGTGATTTTCCATTAGAAAATAAACACTTTTTCCAGTGAAAAAAACCTTATTTATGAGATGCCTTATCTGAACATTGCAATAACCGCTGTGCTCCTCCTTGGGCTGCTCACTCTGGGATTCATCACCCTCGGTAGCCTGGGCGGTGTATCCCTGCTCCCAGCGTCTTCTGGACTGAGGGCTGTATGTTTGCAGTGATGCAGCCCTGTCTCTGCTCTCCCATAGACCTGGTTTCACAAAGCCAAAGGCATGAGCACTTTCAGATGCAGCTTCTCCCCAGGGCAAGGCATTTGGGAGGGTTCCCTTTGCCCTCCCTGGCAGCTGTGTGAAATCCAGCCCCGTATTGGCTCTCGCTGTCATTAGCGATGTGCTTTGGTATCAGGCAAGGCTAATAGCTGACACCTTTTTCCATTCATAAGCATTCAGCTTTGCAGAAAACCAGGAAAGCTCTTACCCATGGTGCTAATTCCTTTGATGATAAAGTTCTGGATATGCCATATCAGCCCTCAACCTGCCTACACCAGGAAGCTTTTATTTATCATTGACATTTATCATCGCTAAACATATAAATAATACCATTAGCCACTCTGAGCAGTGATAAAATTAGCAATGTAAACAGAGAAAGTGAGTGACCTTAGTGGAGAACCATTGTTGATTTTGACCCAACACCTACCAGTATGATTAGTCACAGCAGAACTGCTCAGGAAAAGAGGCCATTGGGGATTGTTTGGAAATTAGAGACTTGCACTGTTTATTTTATGGAACAGATCTAATTCCTGCTGAGTTTTGCTATAAGCACCGGGTCATGACCCCACCTCCATTCCTCTGCTGCATCTCCCCTGGGGCTCATCAGCTGGGAGCCTGAAGGCTTGTGTGAGTAATGCTTCTGAAAGCTGGACTCTCTTCCAAACCAGTGGGAGGAGATACCCTTCCTGACTGTCTCGCCTGTCCATACTGAATGAGCAGGGGCAGGAGTTGCCATGCAATATTGCCATGTGAAAACAAGGCACGTCCAGTGGCTTCTTCCTCTTTCATACCCTGGCAATTTTCCACACTGATAAGATGTGGGTGGTGCCACCTCTCCTCTATTCTGTCCACCGAGCCAGATGCTCCCTTGACTTTGCATCAGCATCAGCATTTTCCACTCCTCTGGCAAAGGTCTCAGTGACAAGGACTTAGTGACAAGGAGTTCAGGAGCCAGCACAGCTCCTTGTTTCGCAAGGAGCCACACAAATGAGGGGTGTCAGGGAAGAGGTGTCTTCTGAGCGGTAGGACAACCTTTAAAGACTGCAGCATGGACAGCTACTCTGGGTGAAAAGGCTGCCACAATAGCTGTTGGAGATGGATATTCAGTCAATTAGAAGTCAGTGTATGCTCGTTATGGGTTCATGTGCTGCTTGTGCATGTGCTAAGCTGTCAAAGACCAAAATTACTTGGGAACTCCCAGGGCTTCACCTGATGCCAACACAGTTCACACTGCACTTTTATTCTTGTATCCATTAATTGGCCATCAGCCTGATGGCATCTCTCAGCTTACAAAATGGTATTCCCCACCCCTGGTTATGTAACCTCCAGGTGGTCTTGCTGACATAAAGCATCAGGATCCTCAAGATACCCTTCTGATCACCACACCAAGCCAGGCTCCACAGGCTTAAATAAAAATCAAATCACGCACAGAATTGAACCTACAGGGTCATATTTCTTTTCCTCATCCCTGTCATCAAACAGCAATGCCTCAGACTTAGCACTGGGTCCTGATCTCCACATTAGTCTGTCCAGCTGGCTGGGAGTAAGCTAGCACACATGAGCACAGTGATACCTACCACCTACCGCAGCTTTGCTCTCAGAAACCTCTCCCTCACTCTTTGTTTTTCTCTCTTGCCCATGTATGTAGTTGGTAGGCAACAAATTGTATGTGTTTAATGCACATAAGAAATCATAGTCTTTTCATCCAGGCCTGTCATCTGAATGTGAAAAGTGACATACTCTACTCTTTCTGGTTGGATAGGGTTGGTGTACATGATGCCAAGTTTAAGGAGACAGACCCTTACACCCTCAGTTCTGCTCTGGTCAAACTGCAACAACTGACAGCAAAGCTGAGCAGAATGGTTCCCTAGAAAAGCTGAAGCCCATGTAAAGGGTTGCCTCTCCTTGGACAAGCTATTAATAGAAGCAAAGAAACTTTGGTTGGAGGGATTTCAGGAGGGTATCTAGTCCAAAGTCCCCATTGGGTGGGAAGAGACACAGCTAGTCAAATGATAGCTGATTAGGGAAGTTCAGAGATGAATGAGCCTGATGTCTTTCCAGAAAGATGACATGGATCTGTTACTTGATTTACTATAATTTAATCAAGCTGATCATTAGGTTAATTTGATGATCTGATGTAGAATAAGATGTGCTGGAACTAGTCAACCAGGGCTGTGGGAGGAGTTCCTACCATTGCCAACACAAAAATCAATACAAAACAATCGCTGAAAATACGTGCTCTACAAGTACTCACTTGGGGAAACACTCTGGCCTACTCGGTGCAGGAAGACATCTGTGTCAGATGACTTCCCTTCTTGGGTTAACCAACAGTGAATCGTTCAACCCCTTCTCCAATCATCCCTCTGTCTTTACTTACCTAGTTACCTAGTTACCTAGTTCAGTTATTAATATACATTATATGGGCACTGGTGAAGTTTTATGGTTTCCTGACTTGTTGTTAGGATTTAGAGACATCCCACAGTCCATAAATGAGAGGGTAATCTTAGAAACTTTACCTGTGGAAGGAAAATGACCTGATCACACTTCAAAGTATCTCAGAGATCTTGGGGGTGTTTTCTCATCCCACTGCTCTGAAGGCAATCTCCTCCTGCCCTTCCCCCTGACAGTGTCTTTCCATGGGATTTGCCCTTCATCCTTAGACTGTTTGTTCCTCTTACAGGAGAGAGTGGTTGTCCTCTCACTTCATCTCTGTCCAGGCAGTCTCTACTTTGGTTCATCCTGGATTTTGCTAACACTCTTGTCTATCTACCCCTAAACTGACTGCAGACAAGCTTTGGGGAAGACTTGTGGCATGTTTGCAAGCAGGTGCTGGCCAGCCCTGCTTACAGCCTGATAGAGCTGTCTCAGGAAACATAAGCGAACTCTCATGTGTGTACAAGTCACATTAGTTTTCCTGTTGTGCTGCTGATGTGTGTGTTTGACCCAAACTAAACAATACCTTTTCCATACGCTCCACAGTGCTTTACCACTTGCAGCTGCTAGGTGCTGGCAAGCACAGCAGGCAGGAAGGTTGTGGAGCTTTACCAGAGCTGCAGGCAGGCAGGTCGCAGTGTGCTAAAGCAGCTTGCAGTGAGCAGCAGTATCCTCAGGAGGGAGAGCAAACCACTTTCTCACCCTTCTTCACTGTTTTCTGTTTTCTCCCTACCTGGGTTCCCATCACAGCCACTCTTAGGTCTGGTCCCAGCCCACATGTTATACATTTATCAAGGTTCTTCCCTGGGTTTACATTTCCTTATTAAGTCCTGCAAGCTGGGATGAACATTCTCACAATCCCACACTGGCCACAGACTCCCAGACTCAGAGCCATCTCGAATTTCCTTTTCTTCTATTCAATTTACTGCACTTCACAACCTGAGTGGTTCCGTGTGTCACCTCAACAAGAAATGGGTCTCTCCCCTGAGGCCATTGCATTCACTAGCAGGTTGAACCAAGTTAGTAATAGGTTAGCAAAGCCCCTTTGGCTTGAAAACAAGCCTGGGGGAGTTGGCTGCTCACAAAAGGGGAAATTTTGGAGGGGAAGCAGAAGCAGGAGAGGATGTACCATTAGAGATACACCCCCTATATGGGCACCCTACAGCTGAGGGGAAGTGAGGAAGCAGAAAAGCTGATGAAACAGACACCCCTCTCCAAGGTGTAAGACTGACAGGAGCACAGTGCCACTGTGCAGCAGAAGGGACTCAGCTTCAGAAGGCTTTGGTAGCACTTTTGGTAGCACATGGCAAAGAGACAGAGAAGAGGATCCAGTCATGAAGAGGATTGATGCAACCAGAGCTAGTAGGATACAAGGATCAACACTGATGAAGAGGAGTAAATACATCCCCTGCCTTCTAGAAACAACACTCCACCTCTTCAAGTTGATCTCCTTCTGAACCTGCATCCCCTGGTCTCTACTGAGCAACATGTCACACCCGTCAGACCCTTTCTGGAATTCAATGTGCTGTTCCTATGAGCCCTTGCAGCCCCTGCCCACAGCAGGGTGTCCATGCCAAGACATTAGTCTAGCTAAGTCTACTAAGCTAGGCACCTTAACCTCACCTGATGTCACCAATCCACATCAGGGCCGAGACCATCAGCTCACACCCACCCTGAGACACAGCTCGGCTGTGTGCTCACAAGCCACCACTGTGCTGATGGGGAACTTGCAGAGCTGCCAGTTGCATTCCAGCTCATTATGTTAATTTAGTCAATCCATAGGCTGCCTATTGTGAGGATATCAGCACTGAAAAGCAAAATCCAAATCCGGAACATTGCAGAAGAACCAAACTGCCAAAATGCAGAGACAGAGAGACAAAGTAAATCTGTCATAAGGCAGTCCTGACAGACCTCCCACCCTGAGAGGAGCCAGTTCCCAATTAGCATAAAGAACTTGGGCAAAGAGGAGAAACTGATTCAAAAACAAATGAAAGGAACCAAAAATGGTCAAGAAAAGGCCAGTGGAAATACTCAGGTCAGAGCTGTGCCATGTAGCACAGGGGGTGTTCCTCAGTGCCTTGGAGCTCTTTCCTAGCATGGACCTGCCCCAAACCCTCCCCCAGGCATGACGGTCTGTCAGAGAGCAGCTCCCATGCTCCCATCCCTGCCTGATATGCAGGACACTGGTCTTAACCACAATGGCAGCTAGAGATGAGGCAAGAAGGCGAGTATGAGGGGAAGTTGCATGGGCCATGGGGTGGCAAGGATGTCATAGGAGCCCATAGGGGCAATAAGAATAGCTCATAGGGGAGAGATGTGGGGATGTTGGAAGGAATGGACAGATAGATACATAGGGCACTGAGAGGAGCTAAAGCCCCCTCCCAAGGTCATTGAGCTGCCTCTATACCCACCCAGAGCTACTTTTTGTAAACAAGGGGGTCTGAAGACATGGCCACAAATTACTGGCCTTGGACCAGTAGAGAAACCACTGCCATGGTGCTTGTGTAGGGGCAGGGGGACAGCAGTGTCCCATGAGGTTCCATTCCCTGGGACATGTTTGAACTGGGGACATCAGTGCAGGTGGACACTTGGATGCTTCCCTTGCCTATCAGCTGAGTGCCCAGTTCTAATGGAGAAAGAGGGAGAGCAGGGCAGCAGGGAGGAAGAAGGCAAAGAAGAACCCTTCTAGTGGTATAAATCATTCAGGCTCTGTGGCTATAACACTATTCCAGCTGAGCATCTGCCTATAGAGCTGGAGGCCAAAGGGATGTTGGGTCTGACCTCCTACATAGTGCAGTGCTCCTCAGAAACTCCCTTCTTGTGCCAGGCTCACGCTTAGACAGCACATTAATAGCCATTTCCCGTAAGAGAGCTTCTCAGACCCAGTCCTGATCGCATCCAGCACTGCAGCTTGCACTGATCTTGCTGTGATAAAATAGTTTCCAATGCATTTTGAAGCTTTTGAGCTCCAAGTTCAGTCCACGTTTGCTGGCTGCCTCTGTTAGGATAGTTGAGATGCTGTCTGGGGAAGGAGCAGACACCCACATGCTGCAACCCCCTATTGAGTGCGGAGGCGTGGAGTTCAGCTCCCCTGTGAGGATATGAAACCCTCATCAACACTGAGCTTTGCCCTGACTCCTGGCTCATTATTAGACTGACCATTTGTACAAACACTAAATCAGTTCTTTAGTGTCTGCACATATTGGAGAGGCCAGATGAGAAGAAGGATTGGGAAAGGATGGGCTCATCAGATGCCATCAGGTTAGCCCCCTGAACTTCCCAAACCAGTCAGGTACAAAGCATCAACACCTCCATGACTGTCTTCTGATTTGCCTCATCCTTATCTTCCTCCTGGTGGGCTCCTTGCCCTGCTCCTACCCTCCCACCACCTGCCCCTTTAACTTTCTTCAGCTCCCTGAAGTCCTCTCTGTTCTTGACTAACCTAAACAACTCTATAGGCTCTATGATTTTTTTCCCCTTTCTGCTAATCCTGGTTTCCAGAGCATTGCAGACTATGTAGATCATAACAGCTATATTTAAGGTTGCCTGACAGTTTCCATGATACGACCCATTGTTCGGTTGCTTAGAACACTGCCAAACTTTAACCCTTTAGGTTGAATAATTTGGGACAGCTTCAGCAAGAACAAGTTCAGTCATCTAGGAAAGCAGAACTAAGGGGAAATATTTGGTTTGCTCCAATTCTTATTGAGACTTTGTTGGGAAGCTTGTCCTTCAGAGATTTGCAAGGTTAATAGTGGAGAGTGCTTTGGTCTCAGATTTGTGTCTCCACTCTTGTGTCTCTTGTGACAAATACACCCAATCTGAAAACTGAAAATCATGTTTTCTCAAGCACCTCAGAGATAATTCTGTGCTAGGCTGTCCTCTGTGAGTGCTGTGATGGCAATACCCCAAGCCTGTGCCCACTCAGTCCAGAAGAACCATGCCATGGGGAGTACACTGCAGCCTCAGACCCTGGCACCCACTGACTGCTCTGGCTCCTGAGCCCATGTCAGGAGGCTACCTTGGCCCTGGCTACTGGGGTGGATAATGGGGACCCTACAACTCCTGGGTTGTTGGTGCTGGAATACTGCAATGCCTGACTCACATGTCTTCAAATTCTGCTGTCAGCAAGCTGCTGAGAAGCCAGCAGGAGAAGGCTTTGCTGGTCAGCCCATACTCTATCCCGTGCTCTGGTTCTGTTGAGTTTGGGTGCTGGTATCTAACTCTGCAGAAACCTTTTGTGCATCACTATGAGAACAGATCTGCTGGCTTCACTGTCTTTTTTTAAAAATGGAATTTAATTACTATTTTTTCCCACTTTTAAATACATTTTATGCTGCAGTGTCTATGTGATTGCATGTGTAATGGCACCCCAGCTTTGCTTTATCTAATCACCAGATCTCAGGGAACAAAGTCTGTGCAAATAAAGCCTGTTCCTATAGAAATAAATAAATAAACTGTGTCTTCATACAACTAAAACCATCTCAAGAAGCATACTCAGAAGGGACTAAGCTAAACTGCACAGGCAGGTTCAAATGACACTTTCTATATTGTGTCTTCATATCATCTCCCTTCATTTTTATACAAAAACCATAATGCTACCTGTTAGCACAGAATCCAGCAGGAAATCTACAAGCCCTGTTGTAGGTCTGCATCAGGACAAAGAGGTATTACTTTCCTTCCTGCCTCCAGGTTTTCACTCTTTGCTGAGCCCCAGATGATCCACTTCTTTCAGCTTCCTCTTGTGAAGGACTTTTGAAAGCCTATGCAAATGTTGTCACCAATCCTTCTTTGCCCACTGTTTTCAAATGCTCAGAGAACATTAATACAGCCTTGGTGCGAACGGTGCCATGCACTTGCTGTCCTAATGTTCTATCATCAATGTCCAGCATACATGTGGTTCCTTGATCTCTGCAGAATTTGTTACTCACAAGCCCTGCATAAGCACTAAAGTCCTGTCCCGAAAGGGGCCCTGAAGTCATTGCCAATGCCAATTATGTCCTGCTCCTCTCACCAGAGTTAAAAAATCAAATCCATACCATGAGGCACTAAAACAAGGACTTGGAATGAACACTGACTGTAACTGAAGGGTCCTGCACAAGCTACATGCTTATCCCCTGTGCTATAGAAGCCATCTGGGTTGTTGGGCGAGGCTATGTCTAACAGATATAATCATTATTCAAGAGTGGTTTGCACGCAACTCCTAAACCAAAGAGCTGACATTATTAATTTTTCCAGATTCCATTCAAGCTTGTTCCTCAGCATTGAATACCCTCGTGTCAAAGACAGGCAACAGTGGAGGAAAGGGATAAAAGATCTTGCATCCCTTCATGTCCTTTAAGTTACTGGATAACGCTCCTGCATCACCCACCCACTGATGAACATGACACTTTGTATGACCAACCTCCCCATGTGCCATATGGGAGAACTTCTGTACCCCAGGTCTCCCTTTTAATTCCTTGAAGAGCAAAGAACAAACACTAGCTCTTCCTGTCCTCTTAAAAATAATATTACACAACCCACTTCTAAAGAATGATAGTCTTTCTTATAGTCATTCTGAAACTTGAATATTTTATAACGGATAAAATGATCACAGAAAATTCCAAGGACAGCCAAAGAGCTCAAAATGATCCGATCATGTTTCCAACCACGAGACCTTTGGAAAGAGCCCCAGGAAGAGGGGGAAATACATTAATTTTATGTTTTAATATTCAACAAACAGAGCAGACTCTGCAGAGCGGCAGCGTCCAGTTGAAAGTGTCAAGAAGTTTATTTTTCTTCAAACCTACAATAGGACTTAGTTTGGGACTCTGTTTAGCTTTTCTGCCTGTAGTTACATTGTATAAACAGTTTATTTAACATCATTTTTGGCACTTCTTCAGTAAACCCACCATAATAATCCTACTGGCAGACCAAACAGATCACAGCTTAGCAGACAAAGCTGCTGTAAAACACCAAATTACCCATCCCCTGCTTTCCTGTTTTCGTGAGATGTGAAGTCCTGTACTTAGCCGTGTTTACGCCTCATTTCATGGCTGCACCACCAGGTCACGGAGCTGCTCCCATTAAAACACAGCCACAGCCCCCAGTGCATTGCAATGTGGAAGCAGGGTGGGGGAAGGATTTTTCAGCCCTTTTAGAAGCTCATAAAATGTGCTGGGATGCTGACTGTTGCTTAACAGGGAAGGTATGCTGGCTTGATCCAGATTGGAAAAGACTCTAGATTAATGCTAAAGTCACCTATTGCTTACATTTCATTTTAATGTGCTCGAGTTCAATAAAAGTTTATCATTGCCATTAAAACAGTGCCTATTGGAACTGATTTAATCTCTTTAGCACAGAAAACCACATGAAAGGAATCAAGTTCATGGACAAGATTGAGCATAGTTACTTTTGGAGCATAAATTACATAAAAGCAAGGGATAATCAGCCAGAGCCACAGAGCCTGTCACCTGCGTTACTCAGATATTTATGCCAATGCACTTTGCTAGGGAAGGTACTGGGCATGAGCCATATCACAATGCGACTGAGTGCCTGCCAAGCACAGGAGTAATCGGGTGCTTAATGTCACAGCATCAACACTCTCCTAAAGAGTCTATGAATTGTGTTACTTTTGAACAAACAAATGTCATGTGTAGGGGTGCTCGTCAAATGTCTACTGGCAATAGGATGACGCAGCTGTAAATCTTGCCTTCTGTGTCACCCTGCTTACAGCACAGAGGTGCTCTGCCTTTCTCAAGGGAAATGCCAGCTCCAGCACCAGCCCAGCTGCCCAGCCAGTGTTCTCTGTGCAGGCAATGGGCCAGCAATGGGCTGTTATGGTGTGCATGGATGCAAGGAGGTGCAGTGATGGAACTTCAACTGGGCCCTTCTTTTACAAGTATCAGCCCCAACCTGTCCGGTTCTCCACAGGGCACTGCTGCCTGGGGATGGCTGCTGTGATACCCCTGAGTGAGGAGAGTCGGTGGCTTCTCAGGGCCTCACCTCATCTGGGGAGTGGGCATCATGATATGGAGGAAGAGTTTCACTCGGGGAGATGGCCTGGAGTTGCAACCACAGCTTGCCTTCCTGGCAGTGGGGGCAATGGAGAAAGACACTACTGTGGCCCTGCACCCTGCTTTTACTGGCTCCATTCTCTGAGGGATCATCCTGCTTCCATGATGACGGGAGAAGATGGGGAATAAGAATGTGGGAGGGGAAAAAAACAGCCTGTGCTGCCTCGTTCCACTGACATTCTCGGGACAGGACACTGTGGCAATGTCCACCTCTCACAGCCATCCCCTTCTGCTCACCATTGTCAGATTGGTCTTTCAGATCCCTGCTCTGTAGAACAGCTTCACTGCCCTGCTGCCAGCCACTGCCTGCAGAGCTGCAATGTGCTGACAATTGCTCTCCGAGGAACAGGAAATCTCTTGGTGTCTGGCCAATATCACCACCACACACCTCTGTCTCCCTGTTCCCTCAACGTGCAGGCAGAAGGAAGCACTGGAGAGTTCACCTCTCCAGCATGTTGTACTGTCAACAGCATCTGCTTTTCCCTGCCAAGTTACCTGCAGCCCTGTCATCCCTCTTGGTTCCTCATTGCTGCTGGCTGCCCAAATGCCACAAAGGGCAAAATATCATCTTTTCCTTCTGCCAGTGGTCAGATAATTTTGGTCTTATTTTACTGGAAACTGCCCCAGCTTTTGACCTTTCTGGATGAGACCCTGAGTCTGTATTTGCACTTCCTTCTGACTGACTCCAGCATCTGGATATAAGGTACACCTCTGCCTAAAACTCTTTCTGGCACAAGCCCCATGTGTCCTATGGATTCATGTCCCCACAGTCTGCCTACACAGCTGAGTTTTACTGCATGAGCTAAATGTCAGGCAGGTAGGCACAGCAGTGGGCAGAGAGGCAGGACGAGGGAAGATAAACACCTCTGCTATGGAGCTTGCTCTTGCAAGAGATGCTGATTCCTTCCTCTGAGCAAAGACTTCCCTGAATAATTCTTTCAAAAACACATACTCCAAAGCCTATCATAACCTATACACATCCTGAACACTGGTGTGAGTGCACATCCCTTCACACACCCAGATCCCCTCCCTATCCACACTCATGGTGTATGCCCACACCTACACAGACACCCACATCCTGACCTGCTAACATGCTTCTGGCAGTACTTACACAAGTACCAGAGACAAACACACACAGAAACAGAAATGCAGAGCTGCTTCATTGAACCAAATTGGTTATTATTTAACAACCTGGAAAAGCAGTGTTAATGGTTCACCAGGATAAAACCCAGGTATGGGACTGGGGAGGATCCTACAGGTTCAGCAAGAGAAGGGACAGTGCCATGAGTGCCACATGTCCCTGCACTCCAAACATGTTGAGGCTGTAACTCATCAGGGTACTGTTAGCTACGTGCTCTTCTGGGGGTATGTGGAATCTTACTGAGCTCTCTAAGATGTTCTGGGTGTGGTAGGGAGTTACTTTGGGTACCTGTCTCTTCCTTGGGCTATACAGAACTATTGCAGCTGGGATCTGCAGCAGATCTGCCCTGTTGCAGCCTTGAAGCACACACTGTGATCATCCTCATCCTCCTCACAGCCAGTGCTGCTGTCTTACTTCTCCAAAGTGAAAGGGCAGGAGCAGGCTCTGGCAGCTTTCCATGTGGCAAACTGACATGTGCACGTAGTGACCTCAAACTCTGCATCACCTTGGATGCATAGAGGTGATCCAGAATGGAAGCAAGATCTGAATTCAACAGTGTAGTGAACATATATATACATCTGTACATATTCATATATGTAAAGACACACACTAAAGTGGATATATTAAACCTGGAGGTCCTAGAACTCACCAGTTACCCCATTGCTATATTGTCATCTCATTTTGAGGATACAACAAGGCACCAATCCCCAAAGTCACCTTTCATCATGAGGGAAAAGGGTTGTCCACTGGTGACCACAAAGCTCAGAGCCCATGGAGCACAGGGAGCCCTTCATGTCAGTATGGAGGAAAGGGACAATGGGCAGACTCCATTCTTTAGGTGTGCTAACACCCAAACCAGCTGCTTTGGCAACATCGGGAAGAGGTGGAGAAAAGTGATACAACTGGCATGAAAGGTCAGATCTGTGAGTAAAGCTTTGAAGAAGGGTTTACAGCCTGCAAGTCATGGTGAGGACCTTGGAATTTGGAATTTTCCCATTGTGGAAAATCTCTTGGCTCAGCCCAGCTGAGGTTGCAGGAACATGTGGTGAGCACTGCAGCCATAGCGGTCAGAGAAGATTTCCTTAAATATTGCCTGGAAGGACTCGGAAAGCCGGGCTTTTTGAGACCTGAAAGGAATCTGGGAGGGAATAAGATCTTTCTGAGAGCACATCTGCACTAATCTCTGCAGGGGAAGGATACACTGCATTTGCTGGACAAAGGTGGCACAAGAACTACTGCTTTTATATTGACCACAAATGCACTTGTGGAGGACATTAGCAGTTTCTAATCACCACTTGCTCCAGCCAGCCTATGGAAACAGTAAGAACAAACAGAAGGGCATCCCAAGGGCCCAGGTCCGCACACTCAACATATTGTTGCAGTCGATTGCCTACAACCCACAGTCTCATTTTGCTTTCCAGCTGTCAAACCCAAGTCATGTGTTGGCAGTGGGGCTCAGGCCACCCGCTCTGCAGCTGAAGATGGGCACTCACACAGAGTAGGTGGGATGAATCTCATCCTTCTGGCCACCATGGCCAAGTGCACCAATGGTCCTGACAGCTAGTAAGGAAAATGATTAATTAGTGTGTAAGCATCCTCCCCTATTAACACTTATCAATCAGTGCCATATACTGGAGGTCCTGATGTATGAAAACCCTGCAGTATGGTGCAAATCACTAGTGACCAATGTGACTCAAACCAAGACAACCAGACACTGAACTGCAGTGCTATGACTTTGCTTGGCCAATTCATCTCACAGTCATAGAGCTCATGATGTCCCCAGAGAAGCATTGTGGCATGGAGTCCACACATGGTTCATGGATGCTATCACAGCACAAGCATCCATGGGGAGACCTACAGAGCCATCTCAAGGGGCAGTTCAAGTGTGTGGTTACAAAGGCTTTGAAGTACAGTGATCAGAAATAGCAGGAATATTAGTACTTACTCAGGAGCTTTCATCTGAAGACATCAAAGCTTTTCACAAGAGCCTGGTGGGCAGAGGAGACGTATATAGGTTTCACTCCATTACTTAATCAATGACAAAAACTGACCACAATTAATTTAGATGCACATCTGATATGTGTAAAATATTTCATGTCATTTGGATGTACAGAGATCACAGTAACCCCTTGTACTCAGAAACATTTACAAAAAGAAGCCCTTTCTCATCAGCATTCCATAGTCAAAAGGATATGAAGAAGGATTTACCCGTTATTAAAAATCTCACTGAATGTAGGAAAGTTCACAGAGGGTTTGAGCAAGATTTTCCCTCTTTCAGGTGACTGCCTGTGTACACCACTTCAGAAGGAATGAACAAGCATGAAATTCAATTATACAGGCACCCACTTAAACACTTGAACCAGAACTGCTTCCCTTAATCTTTGTGTTGAGGACAGGGCAAAACTGCAAAGCCACTCTCAGCATGACAGTGCTTTATTTCATCTTCAGTCCTGGTAAGATACACAATTCACTTAACTGAAGAGCAGGGATTTTAAGATGTATTCTCCCTATTCTTTTTGTAAGCAATACAGACTAGCAGCACTGCCCATCACTGCCAGACACTCTCTAGAAAGTCAACTGGCAATAGCAAATGGTCATGGACTAGCTGAGACAGAAGCCTTTGCAAGGCTCCTACAAGCACCAGCACATCTCTTGATTCTGCAGACACAGGAGCAACATTGGGGATCTGACGAAAAGGCAAAGATCTGAGCAGCCCATGTCCCTACGGGTGGGCATAAGGCACACAACACATCTATGAGGTCTTGTGCAACAGAGGAAACTTTTGCTTCCATACTATCCCACAAATAGGCTTCTTGGAGCTACAGAAAACCACTGTTCTCCTGATTTAAGACTTGTTGATGTCTTCTGGACTAAGATTTCATTATTATAGCAAAAAGCAGAGCTGTGTCATCCCCTACTTATCAGAGGCATCAGCTATTGCCAAAGATCTGTGATGTTGCAGCATTCAAGGAAGCGACTGATTCTTCTTGGCAGCCCCAGTAAATGTTAGGTGGACCAACATACTGCATATTTAAATAGTATTTCTGATTCAGCAAGGATGTGAGAGTAAACTGGTCTGCTCTGATAATCTGGAATTGAAAAAACCCTTAGAGATGGCAGGTGTGTTTGAAGCTGCTCAACATGGGTTTCCTGACATGATTTAACAGGTCACAGCTCTTAGAGTAGTGGAACACCCTCAGAACAATGTGTTATCCTTTAGGATGCCCTAAGAAGCAGGGCACAGAGCTCTAACTTGATTAAAATAATACTCTTTTCCTTTCATATCTGCCTCAGATTGCAAATCTCTGGGGCAGGTCCCAATGTCTGTGTCAGTACATGGCAGGTGAAATGATACCATGGCCAGGCTCCCCTTTGGCTGTATCCCTGCCAGGTCAGAGGATGTCTCTCCAGTCTTTGTTTACTGGATGATATCATGATCTCATCTGAGCCTATGAGGTCTAACCCCACATCAGTCAGTGGCATTAAAACAGAGCAAAATTGGTACAAGATTAGAAGTGAATCAATTTTGTTACAGTATGTACAAACCAGAGAAGTCTTATTTTGGAAGTTTTTGCCCTCCGTAAAACCCTCAAAGCCTCTTTGATATTCAGTTTCATCCATTCCCTGACAAGAGCACTCCTTGAATATCATTTGGGATCTTCACACAAAACAATACAGCCCTGCCTCCTTGAGTACATCAATAAAACAGACATGCTGTAGCCCTCCTAACTACTGTTATCCATGAGCACCCACCATATCAGGTAGCAGACCACAGGACCACAGTGCCTTAGAGAAGTGATCTGTCTGTCTTTCATGTAACAGTGTCCTGATGGAGATTTGGTGAATAGTGGGGCTCTTTCAAGCTGTGACCTTGTGAGCAGACTGTAATCAAAGCCCTCAGAGAAGGGGATAAACTTGGGGATTGGAGATGGTTGCTGAAGTGGAGAAAGGCTCTCAAGAGTGGAGCATATCTCAAATGCTGTTGTGCTAAGGCGCTTCTTAGAATAATCAAATGGTATGGGTTAGAAGAGACCACAGAAATCATCTAGTTCCACTCCCCTTCCCATGGGCAGGGACAACTTCCACTAGACCAGGTTGCTTGAAGTTCCATCCAACCTGGCCTTGAACAACTCCAGGGAGGAGGCACCCACAGCTTCTCTGTGCAACTTGTGCCAGTGTCTCACCACCCTTATAGCAAAGCATTTCTTCATAATATCTACTCTAAATCTACCCTCTTTCAGTTTAAAAGTTACTCCCCATCCTATCACTACACTCCCTGATAAAAAGTATCTCTCAGTCTTTCCTGTATATCCTTTTATAAGTACTCCTGTATGTCCTGTATGTAAGTACTGAAAGGCTGCAATAAGGTCTCCATGGAGTCTTCTCTTCTCCAGGCGGAACAGACTCAACTCCCTCAGCCTGTCCTTGTAGAAGAGGTGCTCCAGCCTCCAGATCATCTTCATGGCTCTCCTCTGCATCTGCTCCAACAGATCCATGTCTTCCTTACAATGGGGTCTCCAGTGTTGGACTCAGCACAGCAGGGGCAGGGCAGGTCTCAGAGAATGGAGTAGAGGGAGGGGGAGAATTATTTCTCTTGGCCTACTGGCCACAATTCTCTTGATGCAACCCAGAATGTGATTGTTTTCTGGGCTGCAAGTGTGCATTGTGCACAAGTGTGCAGCTCTCCAGCAGACTAGAGAGCTGGGCAAAAGCAAACCTAATGAAGTTCTGCAAGGATAAGTGTAGAGTCCTACGCCTGGGGAGGAACACCACCATG
This sequence comes from Megaceryle torquata, assembly GCA_024611175.1. Lineage (NCBI taxonomy): Eukaryota > Metazoa > Chordata > Aves > Coraciiformes > Cerylidae > Megaceryle > Megaceryle torquata. Next base: position 180,831 of record JANIJG010023330.1, read on the forward strand.
TACCAGTACAGGTTAGGGGTAGACCCACTGGAAAGCAGTCCCATGGAGGGGGACCTTGGTGTCCTGGTGGACAATGAGTTTTCCATGGAACAGCAATGTGCCCTTGTGGCCAGGAAGGCCAATGGTTTCCTGGGGTGCATAAAGAAAAATGTGTCCATCAGATCGAGCGAGGTTCTCCTCCCCCTCTATTCTGCACTAGTGAGACCACATTTAGAGTATTGTGTTCAGTTCTGGTCTCCCCAGTTCAAGAGGGTCAGGGAAATACTAGAGACAGTCCAACAGAGAGCTACAAAGATGATGAAGGTACTAGGAGAGGCTGAGAACCCTGGGGCTGTTTAGCCTGAAGAAGGGAAGACTGAGAGGGGATCTTAGGATGTTTAGAAATATATGAAGGGTGGTTGTCAAGTAGAAGTGGCCATTCTCTTTTCAGTTGTGCCCTGTTATAGGACAAGAGGTAAAGGTCACAAGCTGAAACACAGGAAGTTCCGCATCAACATGAGAAAAAACTTCTTTACTGTGAGAATGAGAGCCTGGAACAGGCTGCTCAGGGAGGTTGTGGAGGCTCCTTCTCTGGAGACTTTTAAGACCCACCTGGATGTGTTCCTGTGTGGCCTGACCTGGGTGATCCTGCACTGGCAGGGGAGTTGGACTCAAAGATCTCCAGAGGTCCCTTCCAACCCCTACCTTTCTATGATTCTATGATTCTTGGCTCATATTCAGTTTTTCACCCACTAACACCCCCAAGTCCTTCTACTCGGGTCTACTCTCAATCCACTCATCCTCCAGCCTGTATCCATGTTTTGGATTGCCCCAACCCAGGTGCAAGGACTTTGCACTTGACCTTGTTGGACCTCATGAGGTTTGCTCAGGCCCACCTCTCAAACCTGTCCAGATCCCTCTGGATGGATCCCTTCCCTCCAGTGTGCTGACTGTACCACAGAGCTTGGTGTTGTCAAACTTGATGAGAGTACTCTCATGATGAGCCATGCTCACTTCACACCATGAGCAGCTTAGCTGACTCAACAGCAGCCTGTCCCTGAGGTCAGGTTTGCTTTCTATTTAGCAATGATGTATTGATTATTTACTCTTTTAAAAGATGGAAAACCCTGTATTTACTGGAGTGCTGGCTGAAGATGGCCGGCCGTATGGACATGCAGGCTAGTTGAGACCCACAGATCTGACTAAGGCCATGAGAAGATTAAGATACTGTCAAATTTGGTTTCTGCAGGGAAGAATTACAGCAGAAACAGTTTCCTGAACAGAACTGACTGTTCCTGTGAGCAGACAGTATGACTGACCTTACACTGAGCCGAGCAGCCCCTCAGTGAATGTCCAGGATGTGTAAAAGAAATATCTTGTAGAAAGACTGTTTTTTAAGATGTTTTCCCAACCAGAGAGCATAAAGTATCTGGAGAAGGGGTTGAAGGGAGAAGAATTTAGTCACTCTGGCTTTCTGAACATGGCTTTAAAACATCAGAATTTTTTTAGAAAGGGCAATAAATGTGTTTCCTCTGTTTGCATTAAACACTGTGCAGATTCCTGTCATGAGGAATGAAAACAGGAGTTGGGTCAGCAAATGATAATGAGCCTCCATGTGCTTTTCAGGGGGTCAATGCCAGATCACAGAGCCCAGACCTGCGCCAAGAATCTGAGGGAGGTTTCCTGGAGTGGCTCAGAGCACAAACAACCTCAAAATGCCAGTCCCAGTGCCCCGAATGAGTCCCGAACCAGGGAGCTGCTGCTCATTTACAAATGCCTGCAGATCCAGTAGGCACTAGAGAGATCTGCCACACAGCACTGATCCTCAGGGCTCGGCAGATATTTCATCCCTTTCTGGAGAGTGGCACTTTTGCCAAAGCAGAAATTGTAATGAAAAAAACAAACACCTCATCTTTCTTCCTTTGAACTTCTGGGAGGATTTTTATGGAAGAAAACCAGAAGAATCCTTCAGAAGTAAACATTTCTCAGTTATTAAAAGCAAATAAATAAACAACCCCTGTCCTATTCCCATGTAAACAGGAACTCTTTATTAAAAAGACAAAACGGTGGTGTTTTTGTGAAAGAAAAAATTAATTCCACACTACCTCCCCATAGCCCCAGAGGATTTTGGCCTTGACTGGATGCGCCTTCATGCTACAACACTGGGAGCTCTATGCCACCATGTCCTTGAAACACATGCAGGGTTCAGGGGTGGCCATCAGCAATCAACCTGGGCACAGATTTTGTGGAGACCTGGGACCCTGTTTATGTCCCCCCATGGTATGCCGCAGGTGCATGGTGACCTGGGTTCCTAACTCCTGCCCACTGCACCGTGGGCACTGGCATTTCTCCAGAAGGAGAAATACCCACACAAGGGACACATCCTCCAGCCATGAGATGGTATGTTGCTCTGAATCAGGAACTGTTTATTCCTATGTGTGAGAAGAGGAGACAAGTTGCCACGGCTTTGGCAGCAGAACCTGTTCATTTCTGTGTGATTGAAGGTGCTGTTCTCATGCTCCAAGCTTTTTGGGACCCAGAATGCAGTGTCCCTATCCAGCATCATGGATGTTGGGATGGGAATAAGAACCATCGTGGTGGGAGACATAACCTCTGCTCACAGGGGAGAGGATTGCTATTTCCTTTTCTGGGCAGAGGTGTCCCAGAGAGGAGAGCCTCATCCTTCACTTCTTCGTCTGAGGATCCCACTGCCCTGGCACAGGACCTGTCTATGGAGGAGGACAGGGCAGACTGGTGGCACTGGGAACATAAAAACCTTTTCCAGAGCTGTGAGCTGCAGTGCTGATAAGCAAGATGTACTCAGTAATCCTCATACCTTGCAGGAGAATTGTAGTTCCCAGCAGTGAAGTATCAACATGCATAGAAGTGATTTTGTCAGTCTCCTGTCACCTGGACTATTCAATCCCTAAAGTATCCAAGGCGATTTCAGCATGGGTTGAGCCACTTGTGTGACCAACCTAGGAACACTGACCTCTTCCACCACCCTTTGCTTACCCCTGGAGAGGAACACAAGATCACTGCTTATTCTGCATATAAATTCCAGCCAGACTTATTTCTCATTTTGGTGTTTAACGTTCCCGTAGATTATCCAGTGCTGCCTGAGAAAACTATGCTTGGAAGCAGTGGACTATTGTGTCTGGGGACAGCAGTGATGGCACCCAGGGACCTCTCCTCCTGCAGACCTTTCCTGACAAGTCTCAGTTCTTACTATGTCTTTTCTGCTGGCTCCCAAAGCCCTGGAAGCGCCATCTCTGCAGGAGGCTGAGATGGGCATGTCCCCAGTCTCCTGGTCCTCACAGTGCTTCAGGCCAGGTCATCATCCCACTCCCACCATCCCTGCTGTAGGGGCATGGAAAGGCTGGCTCTGTCACCTTGACCTGTTAGCTTGGGGATTTGGAGGGCAGTTTTTGGGAACTGGCTGCATTTTTATCATCTTAGAGCTGTGATTCAGGAGCCAGATAGTCATCTATGCTTGCCAAAGCTCTGGGCTCTGCTCCAGCCTGTAGGCACTGGCCCAGGTGAAGGAGGACATACAAATCAGGCTTTCCTGGTACAACCAAGGGTCCCATCCTGCTGATATAATCAAAGCTGGTGTTTGTGCGAGTGAATTATTCCATGAGAAGGAGCAGACTCAGTCAGCAATAGCCTCACATTATGATCAACAGGCCCACACTGCTGATCTGGAATCACCACCACCACATTCACCACCCTAGTGATACCCAACCCTGGCCTTGGCTTCTGCAGTATATCTTGAAATTAGGCACAATGTGGACACTTCTCTTCCCTGCAAGTACCTCATAACCAATGATGTGCTTGGCATGTCTCCCCCTACTCACATAGGAGGATGGAGAAACCTACTCTGCTCATTTCTTATTTCTATCCTCTAGTTCAGAAGTATTACAAAATGCCACGGAAAAACAAACTCTGATTAACATGGACAAGTCTCTACCTGTGTAGGGAGGTTGGACCAGATGACCCCTAGAGGTACCTTCCAGCCTAGAACATTTTATGATTCTAAGTAACGTTGATCACTTCTCTGCTGTAAACCCCTCATGGCTTAGAGTTTGCCAAACCCCAAATTTGACTGCCAGGATGTCTGATTCCACTTGAAGATTTTGCAAGTGCTCAGCTTAAAAAGGTCAATGATTCCTCAGAACAGGCTTTGGGAAAAATATTTTCGTTTATCCATGATGAAAAGTTCCTCAAAGCCACCATTCAGAATTTTGAACCATTTTATTTTGAATCCAGGGCTCACAACCAGCTATCTTTGGGAAAATTCAGCTACATTTGATCAAATTATACATCTCCCAAAGTCTGAGTTTACACATCATATCCAACTGAGAAATAATGTCTGTTCATATAATCCCACATTATATCAGAATGCAGGCAAAGGAAGTTGCCCAGGCAATCAGAAAAGTTTGAGAATTTATTAACAGAATTTGAGTAAAGCATTCTAGCACTGGGAAATGCAGATCTGTCAAAATTTAAGCCTGCAAGAACATACTGATTTTTTTCTCTTTTTCTTGTTAAATAATGAGAAAGGTATAAATTTGAAGATGATGAAATAATTCCCTTATTAAAGGTGCAAAACCTTTCCAGATTTTCCTTTCACAATGACACATTGTTTAAAGTTTCAGATTGTTACATTTTGGGTTTATTTAAATAATAAACCTGTCACCTGGCACTGCACTACACCCAGGTACAGGCAGGGTGATATAGGCTGGTAAGCCCTGGCCAAACTGTGCCCAGGGGTGCTGTCTGTCTGCCCAAGGCCATGCCCTGGTTCCTTTGCTCACCTGGATGCACCCAGCAGGTCTCAGATGCACTGCCACAAACATAGAGAAACTCTACTGTAAAAAAAAAAAAAAAACTTCTCCATGTACTGTTATTTCTTCCCATCTGTTGTAAGTTATTATCTCACTCCCCAGGGGCTGGGATATTAACACCAGCAGCAACAACATGTCCAGTACTGGTGGGGTACACAGTCCCCCAGGTCCCTACAGGCAGGCTACCCTCCCCCTCATCTGAAGTCCTTGTCAAGATGGCTCCTACTTAGGGGACTGCAGAGAAAAATCCCCTCCTTAGTCCCTTTGCTGCACCAGTCTGAGATACTCCAGAGAGCTGACAGCAGCAGCTCAGCACAGCTCTGAGCCTCAACCTTCAGGAAGCAGTCCTGTCCACAGGCTTAGCAGCAAACCCTGGCTGCCTTGTTCCCATCCTGGTCCAAATTCTCACAGCGTGGGTGGGTGGGAAGCTCCCTGAATTGCTTCCCCACTTGCTGAAATGGGCTGAAATTGAGAGCTGATCACATTTTCCCCTGTGCCTGTCAAAGCCCAAATGGGAAGCCCAGTAACCAGCATATGAAGCTACTACTGATAGCAGCACACTTGTTCCGGACAAAAGATCAGGAGATGTATGTCATAAAAAGGCAAAGATGTCTTCCAGATGTTTTTGTGAGTTGGGTCTGCACAGATGTTTTCGATGTCTGCCCATAAATGTAAGAAATGTAAAACATTTGTGTCCCACAGATGTAGAGATTAAATTATGCAAGAGATGTGATAAATCTCTGGGTAATGCGAGAAGACCATGAACTATTCACATTCATTGTTTTTAGTAAAATTGGCCCCATTTTCCAGAATGCGGCTGTGAAGGAGACTTTTATTGTTATTAAATGTGACTAAACATTACGTAGGATGTTGAAAAGCAGCACACATGGAACTGCATGAAACCATATATTGCAAACAGTCTTTGGCATGGTGAAGACATCTAAGCCATGAGGTGAACACTGGTGCATCTTGGAGAGGTCAGGTGAGACACAGAGGAGATGGTGTCAGAGCAGCCTCCGGCCAAGCCAAGGCAGGACTGTAGGATAGGTAGCTCACAGTTGCCCGTCAATGCCCTGCATGCAGTCAAACAGAGCCTGTTCTGCCTCTACAACCACTCAAGTAGGTCCACTTCTGACAGGACAAGGGGTAATGATTTTAAACTAAAAGAGTGTAGATTCAGTCTAGACATAAGGAAGAAAATTTTTATGCTGAGGGTGGTGAGACACTGGACTGGGTTGCCCAGAGGGGTGGTTAATGCCCCATCCCTGGAACCATTTCAAATCAGATTAGACAAAACTCTGAGCAACCTGCTCTCTTAACAGATGTCACTTATTCACTCAGGTGGATAGTACTAAACA
>JANIJG010023330.1:187314-211016 GCA_024611175.1 Megaceryle torquata
TTAATGCCCCATCCCTGGAACCATTTCAAATCAGATTAGACAAAACTGTGAGCAACCTGCTCTCGTTACAGATGTGCCTGCTTCATGCAGGGTGATTGGACTAGATAACCTTTAAAGGTCCCTTCCAACCCAAACAATTCTATGATTCTACGATTCTATGAAGTTCAGGTGCTGAGTGCATTTCCAAACCATGCTTGGTCCCAGAGTGTATTCTGCACACACTCATTCAGCACAAGTCCCAGGTGTGAGTGGAGCCAGGGGTTGAAACATTCTGCTCCAAAACCTTGCAGCTCCTCTCTGCCCCCAAACACACATGCATCCTTTTACTCCAACTGCCTGGCCCACACTCCAGCCAGGCTTTGCTGCACACCCACCATGTCACTGCCAGGAACAAGTGACATGTCCCCAAGCAGGCAGTGAGGCCTCACACCCTGCAGGCTGTTGTGCTTCTGCATCCCAGCTCTCCTTCCGTTACATCAGAGAAAAGTATGAGTTTCATGTCTATCTTTGTCAAGCATGTTGAGGAGGAACTGTGCCCAGATTTCACAACTTCCATGATATGCCTTTTGTGTGGGGAATTTATTTCTATTCTTCCTGCATGGCAGCCACAAGGGAAAGAAAGGTCCCTACTTTGGAGCTTGAAATTCAGCCAAGCTGTGTCTCAGCCTGCCCTGCACGTACCTTGCTGCCTGTGCCTGTCCAAGAGAGCTTAGTACTCACCTCCCAAGAACCTCAGTTTGGGCTGTGCGTGACCATGGTGCACGGGCAGCACCAGGTAGCCAGGCAGCTTTCACCTGCCCTGCCACGTTATCTTGTCCTGTACTCCATAATACCTGGGGTGTCCTGGACAATGTGTTGTGGTCTGGCAGTGTGTTGTCACAACAGAGGTCACCAGCTGCTGCCCGGCTAAATAGAGGTCTTGGTTCTACTTGCATCACTCATCTGCTCTGTGTAGGAAGTACAAGATATCACTGATACCAGGTAGGAGTAGGAAGCTCTAAGGCCAGATCCCTGGCCCAGAGAGACAATTCCCTCCAGCTCTATCAGGTCTTTTGCCTCACAAATTGCATGCTAGCTAATTCAGTGACTTGATTAACATCTGCACCCCTTTTAATTTCACCAATGTGGAGAAGAGCAAAACAATCGTTCCCAAACCCTCACCCCATCCCTAGGCCTGCTGGGGAGTTTTAGAGGCTGTCTCTCCTGTCGCTAGGAAGACCTCAGTGTTTCCCCATGTCAGTGTACTAAATCCTTGCTTGCATCAAGGAGACATGGCATTTTCTTGGGAATCCTCTCTGCTAAGAATATCCTCTATTTACATATTTGCCAATGTGGGGGTGGATGGGAAGCAGGGCAGTGAACTGAATGTACTTGGAAGATGTCCGTGTTCATAACTGTAGAGCTGTGTGTCTGGCCAGGTCTCCGTTTGCAAAAGTCACGTGGGATTACAGCATTAATGACAGCCTTGGGGGCTGGTTTTGCCCTGACACCCAACAGTGCTTGCTTCCTGCAGAGCACCAACAGTGCCTCCTTGCTGTTTTTCACACTGCCCAGAGAGTATGGACGAGCTGTGTGTCAGCAAGTGGGGTGCATGTGTTTGTGTGAGGTTGTCTGGTCTCCCTGGCCCCATGTGACCACCAACACACACCTGTGTGTCCAAGTAATACCAGCACTAGTGCCATTTGTAGGAGCACTGCCATTTGCCATGGCACCAGGACGTGGTATTTGCCCCAGCAGAAGGCAGGGGACCAGGCATTATCTTGAGTACCTTCTCTGTCTTGGTGGACTTGGCAGTATTAGGTTTATGGTTGAACTCAATAATCTTCAAGGGTTTTTTCCAACATAAATGATTCTTTGATTCCTTTCTGCAAAGCCTGGTCCCTGAGCTGGTCAGTGGCAGCAGCACAAGCAACCTGATGGGGCTGGTAGGTCAAGATGCACTTCTGCAGAGCATGAGTCATCTCATCTGAAGGCTATGGCAGGTAAAATGGATCATCCTGGGGATCAATTCCTCTTTCTACTTCAACCTCAGAGGGAAGCTCCTGAGACCAGCTCCTAACTTCTGCTTATGAGCTATCCAGAAAGTTACTGGTTCTGGGGTTTTTTCTGCCTCATATATCTGTTTCTAGGGAGAGAGGATTGCTCCTGTACACCCAACAGAGAACAGGATGGTTAAAACAGGGTTAAAACCCTGAGAAGATTCTGTTCGCCCAGAACAAAAGGTCAGGTGAAACCTTGGCAAGATGAGGTTTTCCAATTCCCCTGCAGGGGGCAGTGGCATGGGCATGTCTACACCCAGTCAAATCAATCGTGTGCTGGAGAGGATTATTTCTCCCCGATGGGGATGGCTATCTTTGGGATGTTTAAACCAAAGCTGAAGGAGAAGATAGAAGTTAATTCCCTCCAGGATGAGAGTTAGGAAGACTGTGAGAGCTTTGAAGAGGAGAGAACATGCAACAGCTGTACTGTCAGCCCAATACCCCCTGCACCATTATGCCCTCTCCACTGGTGGCTAATTCTGAATGCTGAAGTAGCACATAAAACAGCAAGGATGTCCACTATGATACTTCCCTGTACTATTCCCATCCTTTTGATCTGGTGAATATCTGGTGAATAAGAGGTTATCACTGGCCCCCCATGTTTAATAGTCTCAGTGATTTTTCTTTCTGAATGTAATTTTTTTTTGAAGCTGGTTAGACTTTTGGCCTTACACTGTCCCATGGTAATGAGTTTCATGATGAATTATGAGTTGTGTGAAAAACTACTTCCTTTTTTGTTTTGTTTTAAATCTGCTACCTGACAATTCCATGGAGTGACTCCTAGTTCCTGAGTAGAAACATGCAGTGACCAGTTGTCCCTAACCACCCACTCCAGACCTCTCTGTATAGCTGTCCACTGCCCCCATCAAACCGTTCAGATGTCTCCTGTTGAAGCAAAAAACTCGTTGTGTATTTAAAAAGTCGTTGTCTGTTCCTGTGGAACTCCATTACATGACTGTGGTCATGGTGGTTGCCCTTTTCTGGTTTTCTGAACAATCTTGAGAAGGGAGGAGGAGGAGGCAGGAATGGCTTCACCAGCAAGCTTAAGGCATGAGGATATTGTGGACTTACCATGGCAGACCTGCATTTTCTAGTTTGTTTCCTCTCCTAACCATTCCCAAAATCTCATTCCCTTTCTTGCTTCCTACTGAGCTGATGTTTTCCATGACACAGCCCAAGCACCCCAGGTTTCTTTCCCCAGTGGTAACTGCTAATCCAGAGCCCAGTACTCAGTTAGCATGGAGTCCAACCACTACATTCTTTTCATTCTGTTTCAGTTTGGGCTTAGATTTGACTGAAGATATTCCAGTTCGAGTCCAGGGTAATAGCAATTCATTAGTTGTTTGCATGCAAAAATGGTCCAAGGTCACGTAAGGTGCCCACAACACAGGGCTTCACCCAAGAATGGGCATGAGCCCCTGCCACTTGCTCTCCTTTCCTTGGCACCTCTCCAATCCCAGAACAGCTTTTCTTATGTCCCTGGTCTGCTCACTGCTGAGGAGCTGCTGTGCTGTGCTCTGCCATGGCTGGTGCCAGTACCATGACAGTGGGATTGGGGAGAGGAGCTAAGAGTGTAATGGACACATAGTGAGGTACACCAGAGTATTGTGGTGGGGAATGGGGGGTGATGGGCACTGAAAGGATTTGCTAGCAGCAGCACTCATGTCCTCCATACAGGAAAAAGAGAGCCACGCAGTGCATGGCTGACCCATGCTGGCCATGCAACAAGTAAGAGGTCACCAAAGCAGGTACAGGAAGTTCCCATGATAAGTACAGTCAATGGAAGTGTCACAGCTTGCATTGCAGTGGTGGCATTAAGGTGGGGAATTGCAGAAGGCAGAGGAAGGGTGAAAGCTCATACCCCCTGGGGTTGAAAGTTCTTGTGCTGAGTGGGACCTTGCTATGGGATGCTGGGTTCAAGACAACAATCTTTCCAAATTCTTCATTAGGTTCAGCTCAGGTTTGTGCTCTAGAGCACTTCCAGGTCTGACATTTCAGTCTGAAAAATAATCATTGACTCTCACTGTTTCCTTGGTTATGAGATGGGGGTTGTGTAAAGGATGGGCACAGTTTGGGAAACTTCCTCCTCCCTTCCACTGTGCAGCAGTTCAGCTATTGTTCTTGCATTGCAACATTAACTTCTGTCTTTTCCTACACAGATCTGAGTCAGGGCCACTTTCTGGTGAACTTCCTGCTATTTATGTGTTGAGAAATGTTTTATTATTGTCTTTTATGCTTTTAATAAGATTTTCCTAAAAATATTTTTGGACCGTCCTTATTATGGGTATTACCTCTAACAGACATATTTTCTACTTGATTCTATCTTCCTTCTTTGGAAATTATTTCAAATTTTATGAATCTCTCTTTCTTATATTTCACTACTTAAGCATGGCAGGGCTTATTTATTTTCTGGATATTTTAGTACATTCTAGATTGGTTGTATATATTTATTCCAAGTCTATAATACTTTGTCTTTAAACGAAGAAAGTGCAAAGTGAATCTGTGGTCTGCCACCATCAGAGCTAGAGCCCAAGCCTCCCTGAAAAACTTCTCTGACAATCCTGTCACACCTGCATCTGTGCATCAAGCTAAGGAAATGATAGAACGATGAATCCCATCACCAACATCCAGGGAAGCTGTGCATGTTGGCTGGGGGAGCCTTCCTGGCAGACACCTACCCTGGGAGATGGTTTCTAGAGCTGTGAGGTGATATTCAGTCAGGCAGGATGCCAGGTAACAGAGCCATACCTATGAGTTTCAGAGTCTGAAGCCTGGCACACAGTCTGCTGGAGGTCCAGCCTGAGCAAAGCCCCAACAGCATCACCCCCAACAGGAACTATGACCATGGACCTGGGAAGAACACATGTGTAGCCACTAGGTCCCCAGAGGCAGCCTTCCAGCTCATTCCCAGAGCCTGATACAGCAAACCTTAGAATAGACACCCCAGAGGATCCCAGCGAGACAGAACAGCCTTATCCACCCCCTCAGTCATCTCTCAGTTCAACTCTGAGAAACACTGGACTGCTGAATCACAGAGCTGGCTCCATGAGAATAAGGAGCAGCAGCCTGGCAAGGGGTAAGGCAGGCATAATACAGTTATTATTTATCACCTGAAATGATTGCAGATAATCCCAGCCATTACCAGGTCCTGGTCCAGCTGCCCATCTTTGCACATGCCTGGCAAGGATGAGACTGGGTATGGCTGGAGAGACTCCTAGAGATGTGGCTGCTTTTGCTGAATAAGATAAATATAAAATAAAAGTTCATAGGCTCTTCTCTGTCCCTAAGGACAACTGAAGTGACACACTTTGTTATCTACACACCTAAACTTCTCCACAAAATACAGAGACTGTCCTGCCCCTTGGGAAGTTTTGTTCTGCCCATTGGGAAGCATTCTTTGCCTGTGCTTGCACCAAACTACCCAGAAGAACCCTGACTGCCTGTGTGGGTACCATGCTGGGGGATACACATGAACACGTGAAGGATGGTTGCAGCTCAGCCCCTGGGCCATTGTCTGACCAGCAGACAGCCAGAGCCAGGTGATGCTATCAGGGACAGAAAGCCCCTATTCCTCCAGCCCAGGCAGACCCATGCAGCGAGGTGCATCTCAGTTGTGTGCTGAGCCAGAGGAGGTTGATTGCCTTTCACCATGCAGTGAACAGATTGATTAAAGCCAAGATGTCCTGCTTTTATCTTTGCTAGATGCAGTATTGCCAAGCTGGCAGCTCCAATGAGCTTTATCCAGAAGAAAACTTTAGACCTTTCCAGCTCTGAATTACAGACATAAGCTTTTGGAAGAGGGCCTAGATCTAGTCCCCTTGGCATATAGACTGGAAAGTCTCAACTACAAGTGTTTAATTTCCCTAGCATGTCACATCTGCAGAGGTGCATTTCTACTCAGGTATCACTATTGCATGTGACTTTCCTCTGCAGTGCCATGTACCTTGTACTGCCCAGTGCTGGGGCCAAGTCATGCTCCTCTAGCAGGCCTGGGACACTGTTCTGCTGCCCAATGTGGGGCAGAGCCTGTGCCCACCATGGGAGGATAGACCACAGCTTCCATCCTCTCCCTGTCCATACAACCTCTGGAGCAGGGTGACAGCTATTGCCATGAGAGCAAAGAACCCAGCTGAGTGGTTGTGACAATGGGTATGGATAGCATGTACAAACAGGTATCCTGAAAATGTTCCCATTTTCTTGAATTTTCATGGGTTTGGAAGAAATTTTGCCCCTTTTTTTTTTTCTTTTTTTGGTTGGGTAGTTGTATATGGGTTTTGATTATAGTTCTTCCTCATAATTCTTAGGGGGACAATGTTAATGGTTTAGTGTTGGAGAATAGGGTGCTGTGGAATTTTCAAAGCACTTTGGTTAAAAACTGTTTCACACTTGTCAATAATAATAAAACAATAGTAATAACCACAATAATATCAATAAAAACAACTAGAAATATGAAAGACTAGCAATCTTATCTCAATATGAAATACTAATGTGCACGTCTGTTTTCTGCTCTGATGAAGACTTGCAATTAGCTCTTGTATGCAAAAGGCAGAGCTCACTGTTTATGGTATTACTGTAGCATCCAAGTACTTTATATGCTTATTTTTCATAACAAAATTACTTTGTCCATAAATCAGGCTAAACTCAGAGACAGCTTTGACCCATGACCTCAACCTCTTGCTGTAGATCAGCTGTTCATAAACTGTGTGCCCAGATGAGAAGTCCAGAGTTGCATTAGGGATAAAATATTTGGGAAACACAATTTGCATCACAGCTCTTTAAGTAAGTATTCGGCTTCCTGGAAATGATGACTCATGTTTTGGATGTGCAGAAATGTACCAATAACATAACCTCTCGATCCCCTAATGCCAGACAGATCCGTATAAACCCAGGCTTCATTCTGCCCTGATGAATGGTACAAGCCGTATATATAGTATCACTCTAGACTCAATCTTTTTGCAATGTGTGGGAAAGATAAAAAATGGGGCAGAACATGACACTGAGGTCAGTCAGCTCCCAGAGCCATGCTTTATCAGTTCATCTCTGATCAGATCCTTCCTCTGCTACCCAGATGATTTAATACGCAACATTTTCTGGAATGAATCCTGTGTCCTGGCACATTTTATCAGATCTTTTCAGCGTAGTGGCATGTATTAAGTACAGAGATCTTCATGAAGAAACCTTCTGAGTGTGGGTCTTACCCCTGGCAGGGTGAAGTAGCTGCACTGTTATTGCTCAAAAAAATTATATAAAATTGTCATCAAAGAACCCTCATTTATTCCCTAACACAGGAGGTTAACAAGAAAAAGGCCAGTTTTCCAAATAGCCATTCTCACAAGTGTCTGCTCTCTAGCTAGAAAAGGTCTGTGCAGAGCCCTGTTAGCTGATAGACACATGTGAGTCCACTATGGTCAAACTCACCTTAAGTACTCAGTGGCCTTCAGCTCAGTTTTGCAGAGGTGCATGTAGAAGTGGACCAGCTTAGAAGCTGGATGCAAGATACAGAATAAATCAAAATAAACTCAACTCCTCTGCAAGATAAGTGAGCTCCACTTTCTGAGACAATGATCTTTTCCTGTAGGAAAATACACCTTTGCAAAACCAAAATCACAGTTTTCCAAGCAATTTATTGTTTTTCTTTCCCAGCAGTTCTGTTTGACATTAACCCTGTGTCTGCCTTAGCTGCTGCAGTGCATCTGTGGCATTCCTAGTCTGCCCAGTCAGCTGGGCTCCTTGCCCAGATCTATCCTCTATGATAGGCTCAAGCCACTGAGCAGATGGATTGAGCCTCATGGGAGCTATGTGGTTGCTGAGCAGGCGAGAGCCATCTGGTCAGCAAGCCCTGGGCAGAGGGCAGCGAGGCACCAAGGGGCAGAGCTGTGCGGGGCAGACACTGTGTAGCATGCAGCCCAGGTGAAAGAAACTATTTGATCTCTTCTGGAATGGCTTTTTTTTTTTTTTTTTTTTTTAATTTTTAAAAATTATTCAGTTTTCTCAGACTGAATTAGGACAACAGGAATAAAAGCTTTCTTTAAATCAGCCATCTTCTGCTCAGCTCTGGCTGTGACAGGAGAATATCTCAATATTGCCATTCCAGGGACAGAGTCTGGTGCTCCTCAGAGGAGTTTATGGATAATTCTTGCTCTTGCACACTTTCTCTTTGACTCTCTCTAGAGATCTTCAGCCCCCAGGTGATGTCCAGTGTAGGCATCTACCCCAGACTGTGTCACCTCAAACAATGCCAGAAACAATGCAAGGCAAGATTTTTGGGACTCGTTCAGTTGCCAGATGTAGAAAGGCTTTGCACCTTGGCCCTGCAGACCCCTGGTTCACCAAGCCTCAGGGACAAAACATCTGCATCTGCCTTAAAGAAAGTGGCATTGAGGTCAGGGATGTTGGTGAGCAAGGAGTGAGCCTGCAGTGCTCACACACCAGGTCACAGACTGCATTGCCAAAGGATGTGGCAAAACCCCAGCAGGCCATTGCTAGGTTTTTATTTGCATATGCAGGGTCAGCAGGTTGAGGGAAGTGATTCTGCCACTCTACTTTGCTCTTATGTGACCTCACCTGAAATATTTTCTCCAGCCCTGGAGCCCTCAGCACAAAAAGGACATGTTGTAGTGGACCCAGAGAAAGACACAAAAATAATGTGAGGGCTGGAACGTCTCTGCTGTGAGTACAGGCTGAGAGAGCCGGGGTTGTTCAGCCTGAAGAAGAGAAGGCTCCAGGGAGAACTACTTGTGGCCTTTCAGTGCTTAAAGGGGCCTGTCAGAAAGATGGGGACAGACTTTTTATCAGGGCTTGTGACAGGACAAGGGCTGATGGCTTCAAAACAGAAGAGGGAAATTTAGAAAGGAGAGAAGGAAGAAATTTTTTACACTGATGGTACTGAGACCTTGGCCCCAGTTGCCCAGAGAGGTGGTCCATGTCCCATCTCTGGAACCATTACAGGTGAGGTTGGCCAGGGCTTTGAGCAACCTGCTCTAGTTGCAGATGTCCCTGCGCCCTGCAGGGGCGTTAGACTAGATGACCTTTAAATGTCCCTTACCATAAAAACCATTCTATAATTCTATGATTTTACTACCAACCCGGCCCTTCCAGGCTGCAGAAGTCAAAGGGGATGGTGCCCTTCATGTCCTCACCTCATGGCTTCCCTCTTCTCCAATGCAGGTGCAGTGCTGCAGCCAGCACACAGCATGTGCTGCGGATGGATGGCACAGATGTGGGGATCTGGCAGACAGCTGCCTGCCGCTGTACTTGTCAGCAAGCAGGGATCTCCTTTTCTCCAAGAGGCCCTGGAGCAGCCCCAGCACACTGTATGCCACAAACATCTGTGATGGGGACAGTGCCTCTGCTCCACACAGGAAGATGGGGAAGCATGAACCTGTCACATTTCTGCGTTAGCAACACCACATGAGGATTTCACCCAGGCTTTGCCCTGCACTGCAGTCAGCCCCATCCTTGACCTTCCTTAGCTAGGAGGGGACATGGGGTGGGAGGATGGATGCACACAAGATGTTTATTGGGAAGACTGAGCCTGACATTCCTGCAAATCCCAGAGAACATGCTGGCACCACAGACACAAGCCCCAGTTCCTGACAGTCCCAGTTTTCCATGTTTTCATATTTCTAAACAGGACAAGTCCAACACAGCAGTGGGGGCTTCTCTTTTTCTTGCCAGTCTCTTTTCAGTTGTGCCCTGTGATGAGAGGTAATGGTCGCAAGCTGAAACACAGAAAGTTCCACATCAACATGAGAAAAAACTTATTTCCCGTGAGAGTGGCAGAGCCCTGGAACAGGCTGCTCAGGGAGGTTGTGGAGGCTCCTTCTCTGGAGACTTTCAAGACCCACCTGGATGTGTTCCTGTGTGGCCTGACCTGGGTGATCCTGCACTGGCAGGGGGGTTGGACTCAAAGATCTCCAGAGGTCCCTTCCAACCCTTACTGTTGTATGATTCTCCAGGTTCTCTCCACACTTGCAAGCAGTTTCTGCTGAGGAGGGCAAGGGTCTGTTCACTCAGGGCTGCCAGTCTTCATCTTTCTTGGCCCAACTTGTGCCTCCCCAGCAGGCAGAGCGCTAGAATACCATCACCCTCCATCAGGCAGTTTTACTGGATGACACTATAAATGTACTGTGCTCTCATGGGTTTGATGCTGTTTTTATGAACTTGGAGCTCAGCGCGGCTGTTTAGTTTGAGATGAGCGAGGAATGTATTAATAGTTGGGTAAAGCGCATTCTGAGCTTCTAATCTGACTGAGTTGTTTGCTTTAGGGAAAAAAACACTTCACTTTTTCCATTCATTACTATTCTTTGTTCGTGGCTCAAGCACCCGCCCATAGCACACCGGAGACTGCTTTAACCTCTCTCCAACTGGCACCCCTGCCACCCACGGTGTCATACAGAGCAAAGAGAGTGTTTTGTGGAGAGCATCACATAGCCTTTCTCCCCCTGGACCATGGTGAAACCCATGGGTGTGAATCCCAAACTGTGCTTGCAAGGGGAGCAGCAGCAAGTGCTGGGCTCAGACAGATGCATGGAGTGAAGAGGCTGTGCTGCAAACACAGATGTTGGCACTGCAGCCATGGGCCCCAGCAGCAGTGAGGCTCTCACCTGCAGCCCACCAAGGTAGGACCCTTCACCTTGGCACTGCCCACAGTCAGAAGGAGGACACTGTTCAAGCATCTGTGTCCAACCAGCTGGTGGCCAGACCCAGCTGGAGCCTAGCAGCTGCTCTGCTTTCCCACTAATGAAGACAAAGTGGAGCACATTCACCAAACAGTCTCTTTTTAATTAAAGAGGATGTGTGTGCCAGGGGCTTGTCCTGCTCCTGCCTGCCTAGTCTGCCTGGAGTAAAGCAATTGATTTACATTCAGATGAGGATCTCAGCAGCATCCTGTTAAGGTTTTTATCCAGCATGAACTTTCCATAAGCAAGACTCTATTTTTAACTCTCTAAGTCCTAGAAGAGGGGTTGTCTTATGGGGTGGGAGCAAGGTAGTCACTCTGCACAGACTCCAGCTGGGCAGGGTGACCCAAGATTGCTTTGAACTTCTTCAGCTTGTTGACTGGTACCATCAGATCACCATCCTGGGCACCACCATGCCACCACAAGTACCAGAACAGTGGGAAAGCAACAGCAAGATGGCACGTGCTCCCACTCAGCAGCCTCCTGCTAAAAGGGGGTCAGTTCAGGACCAGACTCTGGGAGAAACTGTTCTAGTGGAGGAATGAACTGGGGTGAAACTAGGAGAAGCAGGAGTGTAAATCCCATGCTTGTCATTCTCAGCACAGCCTGGGACAGGGGTTAAAGGGCTGTGCCTGGGGCAATGCAGCATGCAGACATGGGCAGCATCTTACAGGGGTGGTGGAACATCTGTTCAGGAGAAGAGTGCAGGGAGGAACCGGAGCTCAAGAGACTAGGTAGAGAGCTGGCACCAGCACACCAGTAATGAAGGTTACCAGTAACAGCTCAAAGGCACAACCCACTGTACCAGCTGACTTAACCACACTCACACCCACTCCCAGACACATGTGTATGAGTGGACTTTGACCCAGTCATATCTCCAAATCTCTGGGACAGGAGGGCAATGATGCCAGTGCCAAGACATAGGGCCAAATGCTGCAACGTGTCACTGAAGGAGGTTGGCACAGGGCTGCAGGTACCTGGCAGACACTAGAAGATCTTTGCTTTTCCATGGCAGGATAGATGTGAAGCAGGCAGAAGAGTGCCTCCCATTGGCTGTCATGGAGGAGAGATCCCATGGTGGCAGCTTTGTATCCAGTCTGGAGCTAGTAGGGCAGGACCATGAGATGTCTCATCCCTGTGCCACAAGGTGGAATCCATGTGGATGAGGGTAACAGGCCCTTCCATCACTTGGGTACTATTGTTTGAAGCCATCACTGATGACCCAGTGGGTGCCAGAAGCCCATTGCATGAGGTACAGAGGATTGTCCTGCATTACAGAGCTTGCACTGAGCCTAGCTTCAGTCACAAGGACACAGGTCTGCTGTCAGCAGGGGCTGGGAGAAAGGTCTCTGCATCTACCAACTCACCCCTCAGCAAAGGTCACACACAGCCTGTGCCTCCCCTCCTGGCTTAGAGCACACTGCATTGCAGCTCTACCAGCACTTCCCATCTCCACTTGTTTACTATGACGTTTTGAAAGAGAAGCGCAAGGGTTAGCGGAGCTGGGCAGCACACTGTAAATCATGACAGGACAGCACACTGAGGGTCTTCCAGAGGAGAGCAGCCCACACACCAGCCAGGGAAGCACAGCATCCATCCCTATGGCTATGGCAGCACACATGGGAGTCCCTTGTGTCAGTCATGGTCCAAGCAGACCCAGGACGGTGCTGCCTGGTAGGAAGGGGGAAGTGGTGTGGGTCTAGCGAGAGTTCCTGCAGTGGTCACTGGCATGGGGGCTGCCAGGGCTGGGATGGGAGCTGAGCTGCAGACAGAGATCACACCGCCACACTGGGTAATAAAACCCTTCCAAGTCCTCCTGGGCAAGGAGGGGCCTGGATCCCACCAGGTAGAGGAGAGAGGGACAGCAGATACCCTCTCCCCAGGGTGGCATGAGTAGTAGTGGAGCCCCTTGGCCCCTCCTCCTGGGGCTCCCACATTCTTGGTGGCTCTGGGGCTCAGCAGAGCCCAGCACTCTCTGCAGTTCCTCTCCACCAGACCCAAAGACTCTCTCCTTCTCTATGTAGTGAAATCTTCAATCCCCTCCCAATCAACAGATACATCCCCCTCCCAGCAAACTATTATTTTCCATGCACACTCAATTTTCATACAGTCACAACCCCGCAATTAGCCTCTGCAGCATGTTCCCAAGCACTCTGTCCCATCCAATTTTAAATTACTGCAGCAATAGAGTACTTGCTCTGTCCTCTGGGAAACCACTCTGCTCCCATAGATCCTGCTGCCCAGAAGACAGTATTTTGCTGATACCAAGCCCACATTTTCATCCAGTTAAATTCACTCTGGGGCTTTCAGCTGCACTGCTACAGGCAGTTACATCTCCTCTACTTCCATGGTTCTTCAAGCATTTGCCTATTTTCGGTGACCTTTCTGGTCAGCTGTTTTTCCCACTTATAGTTCTTCTGCCCTTCAGGCTTGTCAGCCTCTCATAATTTTGTTTAGCTCTGCACAAGAGATTGGATCTCATCAGGGCTGTGCAGAGGATTCCTACAAATGTTGTCCAAACCCATGTCAGGGTCTCCCTTTCCAAGCTTTATGGTGGAAAGTGCTTTTTGATTATGAAACTCTGTCCCTGCCTTCTGTGGAGATCTTGAATCATGATGCTCTCACATCTGTAAAGAAGGAGGTTTGCTCCCCTCAGTCACACAGACAGGCATCTTTCCATCCCCTGCTCCAGGCTTAGTGTTTATAATTTTCTTTGGAAAATAAACCTTGCTTTATTGTTGAGACAAAGAGAAAAGTAAGTGTTCCTACTGGGTTTAGCACAACAGGCATTTGGAAGAGTCCCTGATTTACACATTATAGTGTCCAGGTCAATTCAAAACTTCCCCTACACTAATTTACAATGGGCATTGATGACTTATATCTGACAAATCAGAGTGCTGGTACATCAGCTTGGAAGAAGACAAGCAACAGAATACTGAATTTCCACCCATCAGAAATGTCAACACTGAGAATTTTCTTCTGATTTTCATTAAGGTGTAAAAGTCTTGATATTCACAGGGTAAAAACTTTAAAAAGTAATTTTTATATTGTCTGATTCATGTAGCAAAGGTAAAAAAAAAAAAGGTGCTTATTATATAATAACATTTAAAAGCATACAATAAGACAAAAAAACCCAAACCCCTAACACAAGAATAAAACAAATATACTTAATGAAATGGTATTTTTTCAATGAAGTGCTTCTAACATTTTAGTTGTGCACATAAAGCACAAAAACTTCAGTCATTCATTTAGACGTTTTTCTAACAATAATGAAAATGGAGATGAAGGCATTTCTGTCTACTTTCCACAGCAGCATCCAAGGGAAAACCCTCAAATGAAACCTCCTACATGAGAAGCCTTGTGGGGAGCCCCGAGACCAAGGACCCACTGCATCTGAGCACCTAGGACGTGTGGTCATAAAACACAAACTCTTCCTTGCCCAATTTTCCTAGAAATTTTCTGGGGGAAAAAATACACCTTGAAGGGGGAAAAATATATATAATGACATAGAGAATCTCAGCTCCAATTCCCAGTGTATTTAACTGGAATTTTTTTTTTGTTGGTTTGTTTGTTTGTGGGTTTTTTCGTTAGGTTTGGGGTTTTTTTGTTGGGTTTTTCTTTCTGTTTTTTGTTTGTTTGGGTTTTTTTTACTTCTTTTCTCTGATTTTCCCCCTGCTACTTTTCATGTGAATGTGCAACCAGGTCTTGAGAAAGACAAGGAAGCCAAGTGCCCCACCCAGGACACCATCACTGATGTGGTGAGGATGTTATGGGTACTGATGGTGCCAAGGGCATCACAAGTGCCAAAGCAGGTGCAGGCCCAGATGCGGGGTGGTGGCTGACATGTCAGCAGCTCCCTGCTTACCTGAAGTGATGGGCATCAAATCAATAAGCAGCTCCCCAGCACCCTGCCTGTTGGGATGCAGAGAACCCATCTCTCACTGCATTTCTATTGGCACACTTCACCTCTAATTTGGGAAAAAAAAATCTGGCATCCCATCCTTGCAGGGTTGCCAAGAACCACTCTACATAATCTCTTTAAATAGTATGATGCAAAGACTCCATTCCGTTGATATCAAGGGCAAAATTCCTGCTGGATTGAGCGAGACCCCAGCCCACCTGTGGTCATCCCAGCACAAAGATGAGTCTGTCCACCCATCATTGCCTGGCCTGGGGTAGTGAGCCTCCAAGTGCAGAATGGGGCCAGTGCTGGCAGGTATGTTCCCACAGTGCCCCAGGGTGTTACTGACCCCATGTGTGTGGCAGTGGCTGTCGGTGCTGGGTGGGATGTCACCATGTTGCACAACTGTCTGATGGTCTGTGATCATGTCCCTCATCTGACAATTTCCATGAGGTGACTGACACCAACACCACCACCCTGACAAGCTGCTTTCCATCCTCCTTGCATGTGACAATGATAACAGAGACAACAAACTGCTCCTGCAATACTCATGCCAAAAAGTCCCTGTGCCTCAGCCATGAGGAGCTACTGGGGGACCTCAGGAGCAGCCAACAGTGCCCCTTTCCCATGCAGGTAGTGTCATCCCCCAAGACACAGACAGATGTTCCCTGGGAACATGGTCACTCCCCGGCCAGCCAAGAGCTGCCTGCACAGCTCTCTAGCACACTTGTAACTTGGACCAATTGTGAAAAGGGACCAGGGACAATCCTAGTACCAGCAGACAGAGCTTCTTGCCCCATAGGACCATCTGGAGAAGGAGGATGGAACTTCTGCTCATAATCCTGACATGAATTTTGGGGTTGCAGGCTAGAGGTGACCTCAAAGTACACAAAGTTCCATGCCCACAGCTGCAGCACATGTCAAAGACACTTTTTGGCAGGCTTACCCTGCTCCATCTGAGTCCTGGCCCCAACCTTGACCTTTTTTCAAAACCTCCCAACTTGTTCCTCATGGAGAGATAGCTCCCAGACCTGCCAGATCATCTCTGAAACCCTGCGTGAGCCTTGCCTAGCCCTCAGGAAAAAGAAGCCTTTTCTTATTTCTCACAGAAAGTTTTGATTCCCAGGAAATGATTGAAAGCCAAAAACTCCAGCTCATATATTGAAGCTGTCCTTGGTCACAGAGTCTTGCAAGTGAGCCTGGCTGGTGGGGACATGTCTTGGAAGAGGATGGGCATGAGGACATGGGAAGTCCAAGCAGTTCAGCTGCCAGAAGATGTGCAAATAGAGGGCAAACTGTGGTCCCAGCCCATTCTCTTTTTGATCAAAATTAAAAAGATGTAATAGAAATCTGATTATGTCTACAAAACATATTTTCTTCACATGTAAAGATTTTTAATGGCATAAGCCATACTCCTGTCTCTTCAGCCTGTTAGTGTGGGACACGGTCCAGAGGCAAGCCTTGTCTTTTGCTGGGTGCTGGTTCCCAGGGCACAACATTGCTCAGGCCACACTCACACCAACACCATTAGAAGTATGAACATTCCCTCAGGCTGAGCAGTTCCCAAGGCAGCACCACACCACTGTTTTCATGATTTAATGTGGTTCATGAAAGAATAAGCTCTACAGGTGCCTCCAGAACTGACAAAATACACTTTCACAAATCTCCACACATGTGCTTGCATGCACAGACACACATGTATACAAGGTAATTAACCTGGGCAACCTTTTGCTGCAAGGTTACAGAGACACCTTGTAGATGGGACTGGTTATGCTGTTTCTGACCAATCTGAACATTTCATTTGAGCATAACTACTGAAAAAAATAAAAATAGTAGTGCAGTAAATCAGTGTCTATGCTTCACAAAGAGCAGTAAATACTTGGCAAAGTATTATGTATTTCAGGGATTTCCAGGCCTTTCTCTGAGGTAATCAAAGACATCAGGACATGGGGCTCCTCATGATGACAAGAAAATAACCTATTCATAAGGTCTACTGTTTCCAACAAGAAGAAAGGTCTGAGCAATGGGATATTTTTTACAGAGATCTGAATGTGAGGTGGTGGTTAGTGGGTTATCCCTGCATCAGCAATGACAGGGGGTCCCCAATAAACACCTTCCAGGTAAGACCAAGGTGGTGTCCCTGAGATCATTGGCTACTGGGAGGTCCCTGTGTTGATGTCCCTTCTGTGGATATGGAAGGGCTGTATCAGCTGGGGCTGAACACCTGCTGCAGCAATGCCATGAGTACAGAGTTCCTCCTTTCCTTTCTGCAAACACTGAGTGCCCTGCAATCAGTGAGTACAGCAGCTGCCCCCTCGGGACATTCTTCTCGGCTGGTCCATGCTGAGTTAGGGTGTTAGAACTTGCCCTGTCTCCAGCAGACAGTTCTGGGCCTGTCCTTCCCCACAGTGGCCAGGGGCTGGGCTGTCAGTGCTGTGGCAGGTCCACCCTGCTTTCCAGGGAAAACCAAGGCAGAAAAAGGGGTTGTCCCTATGGGCTGTTCTCAGTCACTTAGCAATTAATGAGTTGTGCTAGCTCTCGAGGGAACACCCTTGTTAATACTCTTTGCAAGGAAGGGAGGGCACAGAGTGCAGCCGTAACCAGACAGCACCTCGGGGTGGGAAAGAGGGTATGGACAATTGCATGCGGGAGCTGATCGGGCAGGGATATATTTCCGAGGCTGACTCTAGGGGTCATCAGCCTTCAGCTTTTACATACAGGACTTGTCAACTCGCTTATTGAAACCCTCTGAAGGCAGCTGGCTTCAAGGGCCACCAAAAGACCCAGACAGCCAGTGGGTAAACATTGTGTTTTGCTGAAGGTTGAAAGTCGAAATCCAGCTCTTCCAAGTAGGAAGGATTCCCCACCACAGCGGCATGATGCAGGCTGGGACAGGCAGCAAGCTCTGGACCTTCCTGGGAGGAAACCACACATGACTTCTGCTCAACGGAGAGAAACTAGCTCTGAAAAGAGACAGATATGCCAGCATGACAGGCTTTGCAGAGTACAGGGCTGCTTCTGGATAGTGGTGACCCAGCCTCGTTAGGAGGAAGGGTCTGGCAGTTGTATATAAACTCTCCCCAGTAAGTTAATAAGCTGTCTGCAGATGCCTACTGCAGTGGTTACAACAACTTCAGCACTGGGGATGTTTCCTTCATCTACAAGGGGAGGATGAGTAGTGAATTTTGACAATGAATTAACCAGCAGCTCCTCCCTGCGTGGCAACCAATTAGAAAGTTTTCTGAGGCAGGGGCTGTGGTTGTTCTTCAGCATCCCAAAAGAAGTAGCTCCTTCTCAGGGTGCCCACAAGCCTAGCTCATGGCAAAGGAAAGGCTTTGGCCAAGTGCCCCAGACTGTAAACTAAAAATCACATCCATGGCTGTCGTTTCATTCAGGAGGAGACAGGAAGACCTACTGAGTGCTCACCCAAGGGGAGAGACACTGCCCAGGCTGGCCCCCTCACAGCTCTGCTACAAAGGCACAGCAAGTGAGGTGCACATGCCTGCAACTCGAGCTGGCTGGGTCATAATCCTATTTCAAAGAAAATTCTGCCATTTTGAGATTTAATTTTGTCTGCAATCAGGATGAAGACAAATTTTCAACTGGACAATCACATGGAACATGAAGAATAGCAATAGAACCAATTGAAGTAATTTGGTTTGATTTCTTTTTTTTTTTTTTACTTCACATTTTTATGAGGTATACTAGAATAATAAAGTCCATAGGATACAGAAACAAAAAGTCAAAACAAAAAATCAGAGTGTTTCACCAGATAATGTTAAAGCCAAACATCTTGACATTAGCAGAATGTTTCATTTCAATGGTTTTTTTAAACAAATTTAGTTCCTATGGAAATTTTCCATTGAGATGAATTGGCAGAAAAGTGTGACCAGCTCTCCAGTCCAGGCTGTCTGTGGTTATGCACACCCTATGGTACACAACCAATTTCTGAGCACATGCAGGCACCCACATGCCTTCTCCGGTATGTTCCTCAAATTCACCACCTACAAATCTCAGCATGCCTGTTGTGGAGTTGAAGAACTTGAGCTCTACATCCAGCCATCTGCCTGGTGCTTTTTATCTTATGGTGGATATCAAGCCACTGAGCCATAAACCACCTTCAACTGGATCGCTTCAAACTGGAACTGGAACCTCAGGGGAGGTTGTTCATCTGCTGTTGATAACTACCAGGCCCTGCCCATGGGAAGACATCCCTGCTGTCAGTTTGGGGCACAGAAATGAGCACCTGGGCTTTGTAGCTCACTCACTGACAAACCAGTGCTTCCAGTCTGAGCTGGGCAGGAGGTCAGACAGTATCCCAGGATTTACAACTCCATCCAGCATGGCTGTGGAGTCAGTAAACGTGGGCCACTGGTGGGTGCATTTGTGGGTTCACATGGCCCCCCATTTGGTGGCAGCCTCTGCCCTGCGTGAGTAACAACTCTCTGGCACGCCTGGACAGAAGCATTGGAGAAAGCCACAACTTCCATTTCCATATTGACTGTAGAGGAGGCAACAGTTCTCCATGTGGCACAGCTGTGTGGCTTTGGTCTTCTTCGGGCTCTTACTGTCTCCAAGCAAGTGAACAAAAGCTTGATGGTCAGGACTGCCAAAGCCTTGATCATGCCTCCCCCTGACACACACTTGGAACCAGGGCAGAGGAAAGGTGCATTTTTCTCCTCGATCCCTGGCCATCCTTCTGTGGGCATCTACCTACCAACATGTGTCCCCAACCACTGTGACTGGCTGTGGTGCATCTGTAACCAGAGCTCCCTGGGAAGGGATGAGACTCCCCGCTGAGGGCAAGGCATTGCTGCATGATTGTGGTGTTGCTTGTTGTAAACATCATAGGGCACACAATGTGCTGAGGTCTCTAAGTACCACCAAGCTGCTCCCTCACCTTGGCTGCAGAGCTGGCAGCAGCCTGCCTGCAAGTGTGGTGCTCACAGAAGGAAGAGCCTCACCATTCCAACAAAACCTCTAAAAGCATCAGAAAATGTTCCCACCCCACACCAGGATCAAAACAAAACCTTGAGCAGTTTCCATGAAAAACCAAAGACTCCCAAATTGTCATGGCACAAAAACAGCTGGGATGTGGGAAGGAGGACCAGAGTCTTCTCCAGCACTGGCAAAGGGGGATTTGGCTGCAAGTCCCCCAGACCCCTGCTGAGTTGCCAGGCTGGTGGGTTTGTACAGCCTGTCCCATTGAAACTTTCCACAGTATAAATAAAGGAATACTCACCTGAACTTGAGCCCAAGTCAGTACCTTAATGAGTAGACTGCAATCCAACTTTCCTTTCTACTTAATGAATATTAATTAATTGTACACAATTGAACAGCTCCAATAAGACAAGGAAGGCATTTGCTTGTCCTGGAGTCTAATGAGTGCTGTGGTCTCCTGAGACACAGAGAACTAAGGTCAAGTCTATACTGCACTGCCTGCCCCTTCCCAGCTGTGTCCTGCTAGTAGGTGGTGGGTGATTGCAGGGTGGTCTGCCTCTGTCTTAATGAGACATTCCTTCCCAAACTCCAGTGACCTTTTCAGATAAGACTTGAACTCAAAATGGTGCATTCTTATGAAACATTTGCCTTTTGATTAATCATCTCTTTCCATTTTTCCCCAATGTATCTGTCGTGATGGAAAAATCCCCAGCTGATGTAAAAGTGAAGTTGCTGTTCTCAATCAGGCTCCAGGCCACAGCTATAGGCTGTTGTTCTGCTGAATCCCTAGGGTGGGTGAGCCCAACAGCCTTGCACTGCTTTGGCACATATGGAGAGACAGGTCTTTACCTCTTGCATCATCCAAGCTGATGCTGAGTAGAGTTGAGACATTAGGAGACATTCCTCTGGTGTGAAGCAGACAGGTAAATTCATAAGGGGAATGTGGCCCAAAACAGGGCAAGCAACTCTCCATCAGCAGAGCCAACATGGTTCTCCCTGCACCCTGCAATATCATCCTGCACAGCTGGGAGTAGAACAGTGTGCTCAAGCAGGACCCCATCTGAGGATGTGATGGGGGTTTTGGGGAGCAGGGATGGGCTGCTTCTCTCACGCTGAGGAGAGCACAGCCTCCCAGGAGCATTCATGCCAAGTGTTCATGATGCTCTCCAGATGCTCTCTCTTCTGCTCACAAAGGCAGAGATTGACACAATAAGCAAAGTATTTTCAAAATTCCTCAGTGAGGGCAAAAAACCCCACATTAAATGGAAACATTGATACCCCCCAAAAGAGTGCAGGAGGAGGGAGCATTCCCAGAACCTGATGTTACACCAATGGGTATAGAAATGGAAAGATGCATAGGACTGGATTTTCTATCAGGGCAATTCACCAGAGAATATGAAGTTACCAGTCCACAGTCCCCAGACAATGTCTTAACTTGTTCAGCAAAGGGGAAAGCAACATGTCTGCATGAGGCTGGGCAAGCTGGGGGGCAACAGTGCAGAAGAGAGCACTGACACCAACCATCACCCCACACTGCTCCTGCCACCATCTGGGATGAGCTTCTCTTCCTGGACTCTGTCACCTGAGCCAGGCAGCACCAGGTGGGACATGTTCACCACCTTATGAGAAGGCTCTGATCACCCAGTTTGGTGTTAGGTAATTTTAAAGTCTTGTGTCCTGAAGAAATTTCTCTAAAACTAAGTAAGCTGCTTGCTTTATGAATTTCAAATAATGGCTCACAATCACAACTTTAAAAGGCTTAGGCAAGGCCTGTTTCAGGTTTAAACCAGTATTTTCCAGCTGGCATGGAAGAAATTCTAGGAAAGGGACCATGGCTCCTTTGTAAGATCTGTCCCATCCTCCCCACTGACTTTTTAGCCACTAGATTAGGTTTGGTCCCAAGAAACCCTTGTTCCTGGAAGCATTATGCTACCCCTAAACTCCCTGACATATGATTAATCAAGGAAGGTAGTCCCAGCTTTTCAAGGTCTGACTTCAAGGGAAAATCTGACATGGTGTCCTTGGACCTGTAGTCCCAGGCTGTTGGGTGCTCCGTACCATGTTGTGGCAATGTGCCTGCTGGTTCATTGTAGTCTACCCATGGGGATTATCCAAGTTCAGTGCAACCAGTGTCACCTGCTACATCTGCAATGGCCCAGCCCCAGTCCTGTCCTCCTTTTCCTCTGAAACACAGCATCTTCACTGACCTAGGATTCATGGGATATGACAGATACACACCCAGTACTGTCTGTTCACGTCCTGTCCCTGCTATGATGAGGTTTGTGGCACCAGGTTTCTTTTTGCTTCACATTTCTCTTCTCTGGAAGCTCTTCTTGTACCTCCCTGCTTTGATGGCTAGAAAACACCTTTTACTGTTTCATGTTCATCATCATCATGTGATTGTCTTGTGACAGCAATGTCCTGAAGTTTCAGTGTCTCTCTCTCTCTCCATGTAGAGTTTACCCCTTCTGTGTTTATATTCTGGAGTCACAACCCTTCACAGCCTTTGCTCCAGATTGTCTGAACTAGACAAAGCCTTGAGTCCCACCTGAGGTGACAGAGTCTTCATCCCTCACCTCCTGGGAGGTGACATTCATCTTGTGCTTCAGCTGCACTTTCTAGCCTTGTATTCAGAACAGACATCTCCAGCATGCTCCCTCTTTTTATGGCAACACCATTATTTAAAGTAAGCTAAAGGTAGAAGATCTCAGTGATTCTTTGAAGAATCCCACCATTTACTTCTCTTCAAACTGAAACTCCTCTTTTTTCAACATCATGACCATCTTGTCTCTTCTAGCAAGACCCACTAACTACTGTCCTGCCCAGGCTGCCTTCATCAGCTGGTAGAGTCAGGAGAAGTAGATTCATTCACTTCTGCTACTGTTCAAGACGCAACTGCAAATTCCTGCCCCACACTAGTTATTCATGTTAAGGTTCAGTGGTGCTCTAGAGCATCTCCAACAACTTCATTGACCACGGAGCCAGAAAAATCTCACATTTGTTCCCAGGCAAATCACACACAATGCACACACCACCCAGAGACCTTCTCCAGCCACCTAATGTCAGGAGGAAGGTGAAGGAGCCCCTCTGAGAGATTCTTTCCTTGTGCTGAGACCAATAGCAGCGTCTTGTCAACATTACAGAACAGATCTGTTGCTAACAATAGCCTTCAGCTACAAACCATTTGAAGCCAGGTCTGAAAACAGCCTCATTGCAAGTGTGGCCTATACAGGAACTGCTCCAAGAATGATTCAGAATCAGAGTTTGCACGATCCTGCCCCCACTCCCATAGAGATCCAGTTTTCACACAACTTAGGTGGGCCATTACTGTAACTCACGTCCAGCAGCTGCTCCACTTCTTATATCAGATAAAGTATCAAGGACTCATGTCTAGGACTTGCTAACAAGCAAAAAATGGTGCATGTGAGAGTGGGAAAGAGGAGAAAGGCTTAGGGTTTGCTACAAATTCCAATAGGCTTTGTGGAGGCAGGAAAGTCTTCCCTGGAGTTATTTCTGTCTTTCTGTTCATTTCAAGGGGGGAAATGGCATTGTGATTTCTAACCAAGATTTAACTATGTCTCTTCCTGATTTACCATTCTCAAATCCCAATGGAAGTGCCTTAGCTGGCCTGGACCAACTTTTACTTTGGCAGTTCAGAAGGAAAAATCACAAATGTCTGTGAAAGTCACCAAAATATTCCCCAAGATTTCATCACTTGAATGAATAAAAAGAATAAAAAGCAGACTGGAAAAGAGGGAGGGCTGGAAGGAGTGCAGAGAGCAAGCAAACATCATTTAGAAAAGCATGCTGTTATTCCTGGAAGTTGGTTTGTGGAAACACGATTTATAACGCCTATGAAAAGTTTGGCTATTCATACCGTTCCCGTTTGGAGCTGGGAACCACAATTGCAAGCTCTCCTTTTGCATATAATTACATCGCGTGATCTCCAAACCCAAACAGTTTCACCCACCCCACACTGCTGGGTTTCCATCTACATTGCTTGAGTCAATGAGCTGCAATTTACACAATGGTAAAACTTGGCACCGTAAATGAGGCCAGTATAGAAAACTGCTTTTAACTTTTGTTTGCCTTTCCCCCTTTCTGCAAAAGCAAAATATTTTGTAGGTTTTTTTCCAATTT
>JANIJG010023330.1:226623-239101 GCA_024611175.1 Megaceryle torquata
TCTGCCAGTTCACTCAGAACTCTGGGATGCATCTCATTGGGTCCCATAGACTTATGTATGTTCAGGTTCCTCAGGAGATCACAAACCTGATTTTCACATACAATGGGAGTGACTTCACCACCTTGATAGTGACTTCCTTGTTTTCCTAAGGAGGACATCACCTTTGCAACCTGTATGGGCTTAGTATTTTGATATATTTAGAAAATGAGAGCTCATCAGTAACATTGCCTTTACCACCTTTATCTCCCCATTGTCTCCAAGGCTCTTTCTGGGGGACAGATTCAGGCTACAAGTAAAAATCTTACTGATTCTGGTCACAGACTTGAACTTGGTATCCACAGACAGAGAAGTATCAGAAGGAACAAGTTTTGGATACCTCGTACTTTCATACTTTCACCCTGAGACATCCCCATGGAGTAGTTTCCCGTGACACAGACTAATGGAAGCATACACTCAGGATGTAGGTGATCCACAATCCTTCTCCGGATAAACTTTAATTATATTAATAAGAAGGGTTAATGTGGTCAATTTACCCCTTAACTGAGAACTGACACAGGATGTTCATGTACATGATTCCTACTTGTGCTTAATTCTGCACTTTCCCAAACCTCCAACTCAGCTAGTGCAAATAGATATGGCTGTCCTCTGGTCCTTCAGCACCTCTGCAGATCAGCCACCAAGATGTCCCCTCCCTAGCTGCAGCTGACAGGAGTGGCCAGAGGCATGGGGTCTTCTGTGATAAATGAGTGAAGGCAACTATGGCATGTAGTCTCAGTGCCTTAAAAGGACACTTCCAAGGTCCCCCATCAGACCATGGACCCTGGTCACACTTAATAAGCTCTGTCTCTACTGGTCAAGGAACAGGAATTGTGACCTGGAAACTTCAAAGCAGTAGAACAACCCTCCCCTGTCCCAAGAGGATCCCTCCACAGATGAGGTCCTGCAGAGCTGTGCCAGCAGCTGTTGCTCTCCACTGAGATGCAGTCATTGAACAATCCCTCTCTAATTGGCATTGTTTGCTAAAAATAAACCCCTCCTGCTCAATGAAACACAGCCAGGAAGACACAGCTCCCCCAGGGCTTGGGCTCTTCATCAGACTGGATGCCCTCATGCATGCTGCAGGAAAGCCAAAGCTGCTGGTGTCATGGGCAAGTACAGTTCTTCATTAGCTGGGTGAACTCTTGAAGACTGTGAGTCTGTGTCCTCCAGGTGCCAGCTCTTCCACAACATGAAGGACAGCAGCATTGATAGTAGATCAGGAGTAGCCAGCACAGAGTTACACCCTCTCTATCCCAGAACTGGTGTCCCATGGTTTTGGGTCCATCCTGGGTGGTCATGTTCCCTCCCACATACCCAACAGTAAAGCATGGTCCCAGACAACCAGCACAGACAATCCTGTTCAAACAAGGGGAGGAAGGTAGATAGCAAACTTCATATGTTGAATGTTCTAAAACTAACTATAAATGGTAAAAACTCAAAATCTTGCTTTCTCTGGAGGTTTTCAAGCAATATAACCCCCAGAACAGCAGCTTCAACTTTTATTCAGATGAGAAAACATTCTTTTATTTTGACATCATCTTTGTCCACTTTTATCATAGGGATAAAGTATCTCTTATCTGGACATAATGCATCAAGTTGCAGAGTGAGTCATAAAGTGAATCCATAGAATGAAGCCAACATGCTGTGCTTCGGTGGGGACTGGCAAAGTCTAAATGTCACATTCAAGGTACATGTCAATAAACACACATCTCTACTCTCCAAGCAAGCAGAGTCTGCTTTGGTTGAAGTGGCAGAAGAAGCCATTGGTGTCCCTTCAGGGATGATCAAGGGAGTCTATTGGAGAGCTGGGCATAGACCAGATTACGTGAGTGAACCTTTCTCACACCTGCTTAATTCAGCAGAGACGTGCACTTTATTGATCTGCTGCAGATTTTGTCACACACACTGACATGTAGACAGATATGGGAGATGCTGTGGGTTGACAGCTGATATTGTCATCAAGAACCAAGCAGAGTTTCCATCTGAAGCATACTTGGACTGTCCATGTTCAGTGTCAAACATTGAGCAGATTAGCTCAGGGTCAGGAAGACACCAGGGCACAGCTCTGCATTGCTTGTATGGGAAGACAACCCTTACACACACTGCAGAGATGTGCCATAATTGTAAGAAAGCAGGAAATAAAGCCTCATTCCTTCCTGCATTGCTTCAGATTCACAGTCCAGAGACACCCCTGGTGGCTGGTGTGGCCAGTATTTGTTCAACTTTTCTGTCAGGGACAGGGAAATCCATGCATTGCACTGGCTCTGGAGTGCTGTCATGTGTCTATCAAGATCTAGCCTGTGTCTATCAAGATCTAACCTTCTTGTAGGCAGCAGCCATCCCTCACCTTTTCCTTGTCCTGGGAAGGCTGCTGAGCCAGCTGAAAGTGAGGAGGAAGAGGGTCCCAAAGCATCGTAACCCTTTATGTTCCTGGGGCTCACCTGCACCTATCCTTTGCCACCATGCAGGGTCCACACCAAACCACAGGCAGGGCAGGCCTTCATGGCATGCCTGTTGCTTCAGGGGTTGTGCTACCACAGAACATGGCCTTCCTTTAGATGAATCTCCAAAACTCTTATGTCAGGAAGAGGAGTAGGACCAAAGTGCTAATCTAACCAGGTTGTGCTCCCCAAGGGCAGGCAGATATATCAAACCTATGTCATGGGAAAGCATTCAGTCATGTCCATGGTCACCATTGGGAGGCTCAGGACCAAGAAGCAGCACAGCTTCCCAGAGCAGAGGTATCTTGGTGTTAGACATCAGCTACCTCTCAAAAAAGATCAGACCACCATGCAGGGGACAGCAGTGGGAATAGTCCTTCCTCCTCACTTGTCCAGCAAAGCCAAGACTGTCATCCACTCTCATACCCACAGTAAGAAGATCCATTCTGTTCTCCTTCCCCTCCAGAAAACCATCAGAAAAAGGCACTGGCACCTCCACAAGGGAGAGTCATTCTTCCTGGGATGGGAAATTTCAGTTCTTCTCTAATCAAGTTTCTTTGCCCAGCTCTTCCCAGAAAACAGGCTGCCATGGGAGGCACTGGTGGGCCAAAGGTGTCCATCACGGGGAGAGGGCACCACACCACCTGCCCCAAGAGCTGCTAGTTTGGATCCCATGAGCCCAGGCTGAGAAGGATAAAGACCTGCTCTTTGTGTGTTGTTATTTCCACCTAAAACTTTGCTATTAGTCAAACAACAGAAGAGGACATGTGAAAACAGCTGCCTTGCTTCCAACTACAGACTGATCCATCCAACTCTACATGGGTTTGGAGACTCACAGAGACAGAAGCAGTTTGTTAATGAATAAGTGACACTGGAAATGAGCTCTTCTGATCTAAAAGCAGCTTTCGAGGCCTGCCTTTCTAGAGAGACCAGTGAACTGCCTTTGGCTAATAAATGAGAGGAGGATTATGCAGAACACAGGGAGTCCCCAGGGGCTGTGGGTCCTCCCCAGGGGACCAAGGCCCAGATGGCAGCAACATATGCTTTGATCCTGCAAACCAGGATCCTACAAACCTGGCCTACAGATTGGCACTCTCCAGGTGACAGATTTCCTCCAGTCAGGGACACTAAACCAGTGATCTCTTGCTTCTCCAGGGGACACAATGTGACTCAGCTTTTACGTACCCTCTCCTCAGAGGGGTCTTTCACTCCCCAGAGCCTCACCCACCCCCCCTCTCAATTCCTACAAAGCCACTGGATTAAAATTCAAAGGTGAAAGCATAGCAGGAAACGCTTTGATACCAGGAGGCGGACCAGCGGAGGAATGTTACAGGATTTTTCCATGGCTGTTTATTCTCAAGCATGTACACAAGCAGCACTGGGTTATGCAACTTTGCATCGGAGCCTTTTAGCTGCTACAGGCAGGGGAGGAGCGGGCACTATTTAGAATACCCCTTTCCTTAAATCAAGCTGAGAAATGTGCACTGGCACGAGTGGCAGGATTCACAAAGTGTGCTGATTCCAAGTGTTCCCACTGATTTGTACAACATGGCATCTTTCCAACAACAAGGGAAACTCTGAAAGTCCACAGCAGTCTAATGACAGCAGTCTGATGGGAGTATATGTCTAGAAGGCAGGTGGAAAAATTCTTGTGGATGTGGCCTAGTTTGGCCAACAGCATAGTCTGACCACATAGGATGTCCTAGAAAACCACTCTGATAAATGCAGTCTTCAGAAACATTATAAATTTGGATTCACTTGCCTTGGGGATACAGCCGCCCTTAACCTTCCCAAAGATGTTTGTCTTCTACACTTGTGCTACAGGAACACCCCACTGCTACCAGCTACTCCATCATTCTGGGCCACCTCAACAGCTTCAGGACACAGTCATGGTGCCACATGAATGGCAGAAGACCTCACCCTGAGGCTAGAACAAAATGGCATGGGAAGAAAGACACCCCCTCACAGCTTCTTCCCATATACCAGACATTAAGGAACTTCAGAACCAGTCAGAAGTGTGTCCTTCAGCTTTGAAGACCTTAGCTTTGCTGTCTGACCCCATGATCTCCTTGGGACTGCATTTCAGGAGGGAAGGGTCTGCCTCAATCTCTTCGTTCTGGTATTAGGGATCTGCCAAAGCTGTATGATAGCTCCCTTCTCAATGACAACCACAGCTGGATGCCACTCTTCTAGGATGGGAAGGATGCTATTAAAGGAACCAAACAACTCCTCTCTGGAGACTCAGATACCCTCTGCAGAAAGTGCAGCCCAACGTGGGTGTTTGGTGAAAGGACTGTGCCTGTGGCACTCCTCACGCGGTTCAGTAGCACTCACATTTCTCATCCTGGAAATCATCACTAGCAGCTTGGAGTCATCATACTCGCAAACCTCTAGAGGGAATGTGGGAGCTCTGCTGCCCATGCGCACTGCAGCTCTTGCACGTTGGCTTCCTTCTGTCCTGAAGCTCCAGGCAGGAGCGGAACAATGGCTCCCTGTGGTTCCTGATGAGAGGATTAGTGTGAGCAGCTTCTGCAGGTTACATCAGCTTTACCGCTACTAGGCTGCTGCTTTTACACTGACCTCTGCCAACGTTCCTGCATGTGCTGTGTCATGGGCACAGACCACAATGCGTAGCTGTGCTGAGCATCTCTGCTTTCCTAGCCTTAGGAGGACAACACCCAAGTGTGAGAAGAGAGCTAAGCAGCACAACATCTATCTGCTGCTGCTTCAGTCAGTAACTTCCAGACTTTCCTCAGCATTCTTCAGCTAATGGATGCCTGTGTGGCTGTCTGTGAGTGAGTGGCTTGGTGCAAGCACACACAGTACAGCAAAACCACACAGCATGCTACAGTTCAACCTCTGGCTTCCAGATATGGCAGCTCGGAAGGAATTTACCTGGTGGCTGTCTGCAGAGCTCAGCGTCAGGCTGGGTGGCAGAAGCAAGCCCAGTGCTCCCAGCCAGCCCAGCCTCCTGAGGACCACTTGGCTTTTATTTTTAGTTTCTCCTTATCACTAAGGAGGCAGTTGCCAGCTGCTCCCTTCAGCCCAGCACAGGATAAATAATTGTCTCTGATAGCGACTGCATTGACAGCAGAGCCAATGGCTGGCAAGCCAGGTGAACATGCGCCTTGCTGCCCTCAGCTCTGGGGAGTAGAGTGGACAGAGGCACCCCTGAGGATGGGAAGGTGGGCTTCCCTGCAAGTTTTCATCCTGGCCACAGGAAAACAGTGTTTGGTTTGCAGGTGCTGTGGGGAGAGGCTTGAAAAATATCCAGGTACCCTGCTTTCATTGATAGCAAAGGAAAAGTCTCCTGATTGCTGTCATCTGCTCTTCAACTGCTGTGACTGCTGTGGCCCTAATTCAGTGCTGGTTCTGGAAGAAGTCTAGCACAAGCTGGGGAAAAAGTGTGGAGAGGGATGAAGCACCCTTGGGCAGATGGCAGGAAGCCCTGGGATGTGATCTACATTTCCTGGAAGGCATAGTTTACCCTAAAAATTACATAGCAAAATCCTTCATGAGTTAAGGGGAGGTCATCCAGACCACGGCACACCCCAGCTGTGTGCAAAGTTGTCTCCATAGCACACTAATAATTAATGAAGAGAAAGTATATTTCACATAGCTCAGGGAAGCACAGCCCCAGGCAGGCAGTACAGAAAGTTCAGGGATCTCCAGGGGGATCATGACTCTACCTGTCAAAAAAATGCACACAGTACTAACCACTGCAGTCCAGTGGGACTTTCCACATGGGACAGCAATGGGAGAGGCAGAGTGTGAAGTCCAGGCTGCAGCTGGAGCAAACTTTACTCTGCCACCTCCAGGCAGAGGAGTGCAGCAGCTTGTCAAGAGAGAAGAGGCAAAAAGTGCTCTGATAAAACAGCTACAGCCTGGGATGGTCGAAGAATGAGATACAGCACAGTGATTGGGATTACAGTTAAGCAAGGAAATGCTGTGCAAGGTCCCAGAATGCACTGCAGAAAGACCACTGGTGCTCTGTCAGATACCAAGCAGTACAGATAGCCAAGCAGTACAGCCATGATTTTGAGGAAGGTAGTATTAAAAAAGCATCTCAGAGAGGCTCAGGCAGCTTCTGCATCACCTCCTAGAGGAGCCCACGAAAAGCTATCTCTTCTATCCAACACATCCTGTTCTGGGCCAGCATGAGGGAGGAACAGAGAAAATTGAAACCCCACTGAAATTGCAGGAGATCTCTTGTGGTTCCTGGCTCAAGACAATGCAGATCCATTTCAGCTGAATGCAAGATAATTTTGACAGCTTGAAAGCTATTCTTAAACATAGCTCATATGCAATGCAGTATGTAGCTAGGGGAGACACTGTAAATCACTGTTTGGTGGACATGGGATACCAAATAAGTGAAGAGGAGATAAGAGATAATAAAGGTGTGACTCAGTTTGCCTAACGTCTTTGAGATGACAATTCAAGGCCTCATTATTGCAGCCACATGAATCAGTGGAAAAGGCTGTACTACAACAAAGACCTGGATTAACAGATGATTCAGTGGACTCAGACTTGCTGTCACATCCTGTGGCACCTCACAATTCCGGCTGGAGTTAAGGGCTGCTGGGCTGCTGGACGAGAGCCATGATGTCAGAATCAGAGAGGCATCCGGGGCCAAAGTCAATTAATTCGTCTTAGAGCAAGAAGTAACAACTCAATCTCCAAGAAACAAGACAGAAGAGCTCCAGGCAGAGTGTAGATTATTCCCAAGACAACTTCTAAGCAACAAAGGGAATCCCAGGGTAAACAAGACTCCAAACCTTCCTGGTGGTCTTCACTACCCAAAGGTGTCAAACACAGAGCAGCTGAGCAGCAGCCAACAAGTCCCTGACCCCATTTCCTGTTTCAGCCTGACCCATTGTAACTGTCGGCTTTCTTATAGCCCTGTCCCTTTGGGAAAAAGCAAAACACTGCAGGTGATATAGGAGGAGCTCTACCTCTGCTCTTCAGGAATTGAGAGGCAAAGAGAGGAGGAGAAAGCAGACAAACTCTTACACCTCACAGCTTGTCTGATCCTGCCTTCCCTCCTGCTCCTTGGCTTGGCCACCATGCTCTCCTTCACTTTCCACCTCTCTAGTGCTGGGCATGAGAGGGGAAAGAAAGCAGCCCAGAAGCAGCATGCTCATGGAAAACTACCCGGGATGAGCAATGTGGGGTTGGGGAGCAGCTGGAAACTTGGTATACTTGAGCAATCACTGCAAACTTTGCAGCAAGACCCTCGTCCCCTTGCTCAGAAATCAAGGATGAACCTTGTCTAGGGAGCCCAAATGTGTCCAGGCAGAAATTGTCCCCCACCATGGGGTCTATATAATCGTCCCTCACCCAGAAACTCCAGTGTGATGCTCTCTGGACTGTGGAGGTAGAAGAGTGTTAGAATCCAGAAGGCTACTGTTCGGGAGCCCCCATGCTATGACCTGTAGGATTTGCTTGTGGGATATGGATACTGTGTTGGGTTTATATTTTCTTCCCATCACTAAAAGGAGCCCTGTCATCAGAAGTGCTTGGACTGGAGACAGCTCTGATTGTCCTGGGCCCCTGATTGGAGCCAGGAAGCAAGCAGCAGTCTGGTGGGGCTGATCCTTTCTCAGACAGCACAGTCAGTCCTTTGGACCAGACCTGCAAACCAGAAAGGGTCTCTAAATGGTGAGTTTAGAAGGTGCCAGCATCTAACTCAACTGCTTCACTGAATTCTTGATTTTTTGCCAGTCCTCTTGTTTTACAAACAGGACATATCACTTATTCTAATTGCTCAAGGACTCTCTGGCCAGGACCTGCATACAGGTTTCTGCATTAATAACACATATGGAGACATATCTCAACCAGTGTCCATCTCCCTTGCTCACAACTCCCTCCCTTTTAAGTGTGTCTCTTCGAGAAAATATTTGGGATCTGTGGCAAACTCTAAGGCTCTCTGAGTGCTTTTGGCCTCCTTCGCTATTCTCCAACCCCAACAAAGTGACTGTATGCTTGCTCAATGAAAGTTTATCCTGGAAGCCCTCATTCATCACTCAGCCACATTTGTCACTTGAGTCTCTGCAGACCCTCTGCCACTTCAGGTGTGGTTTCTTACTTCTCCCTTTCCCCAGTTGTTAGTTCTACTCGGGCCAGCTTGGAGAAACGCCTGGCTCTAACCCACACTTAGAGAGCTGGTATCAGATCTGGATCATCAAGTTTCATTTTTATGGGGATAAGTTTAGTGGCAATTGGTCGACTCAAGCTGATTGCTAAAACCTCTCCTCTTAGCTGGTTTTCACAGCCATTCATTACACCAGGATACTAAACCAAGCCAGAGGCACCTCCAGGGGACATTTCACTTCAGGCAATGGTCTTTGAAAACCTCTTCACATCCTGTACCAGCAGGAGACAGTCTACTTCAAGTGCCAGGTCCTGCTCATCTCCACCTCCTCAAAGTCTTCCTTGTTGGCACTCATGGCATTTTGAAAATTTCCAAAGCGATCTTTAACACTTCTGGTGAAGTGTCCACTTCTCCAACAGCTCCTCTCCATTCCTGAGGTATTTTTTGCAAATATCAGCATCATCTGTTTCATTTTAGTTCACCATGAATGTTACTTCACAGAGTGTGTTACACACAAACTTAGTCAAGCCCTGGGGTCTTATAGGTTTGCACTGTTAAACAGAAACATTAGCAATTGACTCAGATGTTTCTTTTATACAGTCTTGCTTGTTTGTCATCGATTGCGTGTGTGCAATCCTATTTGCCTGTATGTGCTGAGTGCCAAATCACAGGAAAAGCTCACTGTGCTCACAATCTCCAGCCTTCCCTGAGTCCCTCTTCCCCAAAAGTCCTCTCTTAGGAACATGGTATTTTCTCCTTGCCCAACAAATGACAGAGTACATAGTTGCCTCTTCATGTCACTGATACTTCAGTGCTCGTAGTTCATGTCATTATGAAAAGTCACAGCAAAAATGACCAATAATTCTAGAAGTCTAGATAATACTACCTATCGAAGAAACATAATATAATAGGAGGGAGATGCAGCAGGAGGTGAGACAGACAGTTGTGCACTGTATACATTCATAAGAACAAACCGTGGGTTCAGGAGATGCATCTCTTCTGGATATGACAGAGCAAATTAGAATACCACAAGCATGACCTGGTCAGCTATGAGAGAGCTGCTGTGTTCTGACCCTAAGCTAAGAAGATCAAAGATATTTGCATATTCTTTTTTTTTTTTCCTAAGTTTAAGCTTGGTACTCATCATCTCACTGAGATGTCCTCACTGGAATAATGTTCCCTTCACATTTCTTGTTTAATGTTCCAATGAGATAATTTTTAATTAGTAAAAACACCAGACAAAAGCCACACTGTGCTGCAGTACTGAAAGTCCATCCCAATAATGCAGAATAAATTACCTTACAAGACAGAAGTAATAAGTCCCAGGCAGCCATCTAAGCAAAGGAAATTCCTGGTTGAGCTCCTAAGACAGATGGACAGTGCTATGGACACACAGTCGACATGCCCAGAAGAGCCTGGTGTTACCATAAAACACTCCTAAAAATTCCACAGACACCTTGTAGAGGAAGCATTCAAAATGGTATCTTTCTGTCCCTTATTCTTTATAATTCAGATTTTGCCCTCCTGTGGGCACAACATCAGAGTGTTAGTCTGAAGAGATGTCTGGACAGATCTGCTCCAGCCCCCCACCTGCAGGTAGGTCCCCTCTCCCTGCAGGGAAGATGCAAATGGGGAGGACCAAACAGTCAGTGGCCTTACACAGTCACATCCCCAGGCAATGACAGCAACAAGCACCTCACCCCTGTGGGCTCCTGGCTGCTAGCAGAAGGATGGGTGACATCCTTTGGGCCCCAAGGATATCTCAGAAGACAAAAGCCAGTGGCTTCTCCCAAGGGTTCGCCCTGTTCATCTCAAGCAGCTCCAGAAGCCTAAGGAGGGAAAGCACCAGGGCAGCTCCTGTTCATGTTGGAGGAGGATGATCAGCCTCACCTTGAGCACATTTCCTGGGGTCATTACTCTGTGCACCCATGGATCTCTTCTGAGCAGGTGAAAGGCAGCCAAAGGACAATTTGTTTAATGGCTCCACAGTGGCCACCAGTAACAAGACTGGGATGCCCAGAAGGCTGTAGGCAGTGGATCTGGGCATCCCAAAAGACCCTCGGATGAGTCCAGCCTGAGGTGCTCACAACTGCAGTGGCAGACCAGGAGTGAAGGAGCTCAGCAGCAGATTTGTAGGGGTCATTTTACAGGTCATTTCCGCTTTGAGTTTGTCTCCTCAGGGTGGGATGTCCTGTCCACATGCATCTGCAAACTTGGAGAACTGACATATTTTAGTGAGTGCTGGGGTAGAGACAGCCAAGACACAGCCCAGGACTTGTGCTTGGAGAAGGCTGGTGACCCTTTATACACACAGTGACACCTCAGTGTCAACCTCCTCTTCCCAGGTGCTTTTAATGGCTTGAGAATGACCCATTGGTCACATCTCTGGCCGTCCCCAGGAGACTGTCCCAAGCCTCCAGTAGCCCTTGTTGGAGAAATGGGTCTGAGTGCTTCCATCTAGCCCAAGGAAGCAAGGGTAGTCATCACAGCCTGCTGCAAGGGGCCTGCGCCTAATTTGAGCTGTCCCCAGGAAGCAAGGGTGGCCTGGGAAGCACGCTTTCTAGCTCCATGTGTTGAGCAATGCATGCTGGTCCCAGTCAGAAGGGCTGGCCCGCGTGCTCATCTTGCTTGGTTTTTGTCTCCCAAGGGGTCAGGCAGCCCCTGCAGAGCTGTTAAATACAGTCTTTCAAGCGTGCTTCTTGCCAGCAGTCTCTGTGTGAGGCCAGTGCAGTTTGCTAGCACAAGACAACAGAAAGTGATTTTTACACTTGACAACAATGAAGTATTCTTGAGTTTAGCAACAAGTATGTGCTCTCTAGATTCGATTTGCCTTTTGGAAAAGCCCTTAAATCTATCAGTCCCATCCATCCCTCCCTCCCAAGGGATGCAAGTGACAATCTGCCTGTGCTCTGTTTCTGCCTGGGGGGGATGTTCTGGGGTAAGCTGCTCACATCCCACAGGACAGCAGACACCCCAAACCACAGGGGAGGAAGGAGGGTGGGAAGGCAATCCAAGAGCTGTGGCTTCAGCTTCTTGTTGGGAAAAAAAGTGGAGACAGCTGAGGGAACGAAAGGTAGCCAGTGTGCTGGTGCTGCAGTGCAGCCAAGCCCTGGACTCAGCTGAGGCAGACCTTGGGGTTCCCCACAAAGGTCAGGACACAGTGAAGGGCCTCAGGGCTGTCACAGCAGAGCCATGTCCATCCTGGCAGCATGCCACTGCTCACACCAAGAGCACTGTCTGGGAATGGATAGGCAGCTGTGTGTCACCAGAGTAAACCCAGAGAGCAGCAAAACCCTGTGGCATGCACATGAATGGGTCTCCTCATACTGACCTGGGGCTCCCTTACTGCAGTGACCCTGGGAAACATCATAAAGCAGAAGTGTGGACTTGGTCATAACACACTCCTGGGGTGCTGCTATCACAAGCCATGCTGCCATGATTAGGGAGTGCAAACCACATCATGATGATTGTCAAAGAAACTTTGGAGTCTTTAATTTTCTTTCTTCTTCCAGTATGACCACAGAGTTAAGATCCTTTGAGTGAGGAGCTGGCCATGTTTGATGTACTTCAAGACACTCCATGTCATGGGAAACATCACTGGAAAACTGATTTGGAAGGATTTCATCATGAACTACCAGTCTGGATATTGCAGTATCCACATCTGCAGGTCTATTTGGCAACATCTTGTATGGCTGCACATGATTCCCACCTTCCAGGAAGCACACCCTGGGGAACACTGACAAGAGAGCTAGCACCACCAAAAACTCACCCAGAACAAAAGCTCAACCCAATCTAAGACCCATTCCAAATATTTGTCCAAAAAAAAGAAGAAAAAAAAAAA
The DNA here is from genome assembly GCA_024611175.1 of Megaceryle torquata. Taxonomy (NCBI): domain Eukaryota; kingdom Metazoa; phylum Chordata; class Aves; order Coraciiformes; family Cerylidae; genus Megaceryle; species Megaceryle torquata. The sequence continues at coordinate 239,036 of JANIJG010023330.1, forward strand.
GGAAGGAAGGAAGGAAGGAAGGAAGGAAGGAAGGAAGGAAGGAAGGAAGGAAGGAAGGAAGGAAGG
>JANIJG010023330.1:239201-263257 GCA_024611175.1 Megaceryle torquata
AGGAAGGAAGGAAGGAAGGAAGGAAGGAAGGAAGGAAGGAAGGAAGGAAGGAAGGAAGGAAGGAAGGAAGGAAGGTTAATTACACATAGGGAGCTTCAATCTGAATTGAACTGAACATCATCATTTCTCATCATCCTTTCAAAGGTCCCTCATTGTTGATTTTAAATTAAAATTGCCACTGATAAGCTACTTGCTTTCAAACAAAACCACCTGGTTTTGATTCTGATATTCACATTCACTAAACTGATTTTTTTTTTTTTCCCCAAGAGCACACTTTTTTCTGTGCTAAATAACCCATTTTAGTGAAACTCTTTTGTTCATCAGTAAAGCTCCTGGACTGAGAACCAGAGTAGGAGGAGGCTGTGGACCAAACCTTGTAGAACAGGAAGGGGGGAACCTGTGGCTGGTTCTCTAGACACCCCAGTGGTATACATGGCACCTGCTTTTTGCAGGACCTACATCCTTCTGCCCATGGCCCTGTTTACCCTGGTCAGTTTTAGACACTATTGTCACGGGGTGGACATGAGGCTGCTGTGACTGCAGGTGAGGGCTGAGTCCTGGCGCTGGGTGCACTGTTTGCACTGGGGCCTGTCAGGCACCTCTCCCTGGGCATAGGATGACCTCACTGGTCATCTTACCCATACAGAGCAAATGAAATCTCTGGACCACTTCACCACTGCGCTTCCATCTGGGCTTTCAGCATGTCTGCTGGTAAACTACACTCACTCCTGTCTGGGAGGATGCCACAGTGCTCATGTGTGGCAGGGACACTAGGACACAGACATTTGTGAAACACAGTGGCTTTATTACTGCTGTCAAGTGTTGTCACACCAGCCCCACCTCTGCCCATCCCATGGTGGTGACAGGGCTGGTGGCCTGTTAGTGGGGATGGAGTCCACCCCACAAGCAACCCCCTCAGCTTCACACTGCAGGGACCTGCTCTCCCTAGGAACCGGCCAAATACACTAAAACAAATGCCTGTGGCTGGTATTTGCAATGTGCACTGGGTCAGAAACAAGTGGTTGTGGGGCATGGTGTCTGCTTCATCTTGGCTTGGCATAATGAGGTATGAGCTAATCATATCTACCATGACATCACACGGCACAGTAACCCACAGCCCAGCGTGTCACATGGGTCATGCACACTGGGTATATATTCCCCTTAGAAATGTCTGGCCTATAAATGCCAGAATTTTCCTCATGGAAGTAAAACATTTATTCTGGAAGAGTCTAGATGGTCATGGCTAAAGACAATAAATACAGATTTAATTTCATAGTTAATACCCTGTCCAGAGTAAAATGCTCATTTTTAATATCGTTGCCTGCAATCTGACATTACCAGCAAGACATTGCAATACAATATCTGAGTCATTGTGCAGGAGATAATGGTATTTTCTTGAGTTCAATCTGGAGGAGAGTTGGCCCCATTAATCAGGATTGAAAAAACGATGCCAGAGAGTCTGCCAGAGAGTCTGTCTGGCCTGCTCTGAGCACAAGTTACGTGACCCAGGGATGCAGGGAGAGGGGGAGAGCATGAGCAGACCTGAATGTTGTGGGATCTCCTGGAACCACGTCTCACATGCACTGGCCCTTTCTTAGGGTCAGCCAAGTGACTCCTGAGTTTGGGATATGAGGTATTCAAGACTGACCATGTCACTCTAGCTATGCCTTTGTTTTTATGCTGCCTCAAGGGAGCTGCCATCCCACAGTGTGACCAGGGTGCCTTGTTGCAGCTGGAGTTTGGGATCTGGGGAGTCCTAGTGGCATGGAGGAACTGGCCAAATGACAGGGTCCCTCAAGTCTGTCTATCACAAGGTCTGAGAGCCCCATTGTTGGGGGCTAACCACAGTGTGAAACAATACTTGGTAAAGTGGATGAAGCAGGAATGTCCATTATGGACATGTCAGTAACTTCTTCCAGGTAGGTATGTGGGGAAGGAAAGTCATGAGGAAGTATCCTACTAAAAATACTGCCCTTAGAAGCATGTGAAAGTTTTGTAGGTGTCCTACAGAAGTTTTGTAGGTGTCCTTCCAGCAGAAGATAAGGATGGAACCTGGGAGAGAAGCCTGGGCTGCCTTGGGCTCTGGGACTGTTAATGGAGCTTAAAAGGTCTGGAGAAAACCAGAAGCACTCCCAGTAATAATGGGCTTTCTTTTCTGCAGGCAAGCAGGAGCAACTCCAGTTATCCGGTAACACCAGTGTGGGAGGGAGACCTCTCTGGCAGAGTGTTCTTTAATCTGGCAGGCAAACCCCAGGATCGACGCAGAAATATGCAATGCACTTTTAACACTGAGCATTATTGGCCCATTGGACCAGCTTGGCTGGAGACGTAGCATATTTGATTTCAGCATGAAGGCTTTAATTCAAGACTGGGTACCTCCTTGTAAAAGAAATTATTTTTCTTGACTAGACATTGCAGACAGAATGCAAGAATCAGCAAATGAAAGTCCCTGGCCTGCTACGCAGAGGTCAGAGCAGATGATTCTTTCTGTCCTTGAAAGCCAGTAAGTGGTTCTCCCGATACTTAACGTGTGAATGAACAAATGACTCATGAGAATAAGACACGTTAACTCCTGTAATCTTACCTCCAGAGGCAGCGTGCCATGTCTGGTGAGAGCACAGAGGCTGGAAGATAGTGCTCAGCCTACCCTGAGGTCTAAGCCAGAGGAGGGGTGAGGGGAAGCTCTTGAAGGCTCCATATATCCCAAGTGTCCTGATCAGGAGGGTGCACAGAAAGGGATTGTGCTGAGACCTCCTCACCTGGTCATCTGGAAATCTCCCGTGCATCAGCAGAGACCCAACCCCACAGATTGAGTGGCCAGTCCACCCTTCTGCTCCCCATGGTTTTCTGTGGGTTTCTGGCAGGGAAGTGCCTGCAGTGTCCTGTCTAGCTGTATCCATGGCCACCTGCCTTCTCCTGCCTCTTCCTCATAAAGCAGCCCAGTCACACATCAACCATCTGTGGGCTGCAACCTCCATGCCCTCTTCCCTATGTGCACCACCTGACATGCAAATCTGGCAACAACCTCAGGGAAGGTACAGAGGGAGGTCTGTTATCTTCTCCCCAGCTGGTTGTCACTCACTTCCCACAGTAATGCATGAACTCTCCACCACACACTGGGTGTTTGGCTGATGCACCAGCACATGCTGCCTAACAGTGTTTCCCAGTCTTCTGTGGATGAAAGAGATGGTCACCCACTGCACCATGATTCTGTATTCAGAATGAGGAGTAGGACCTGTTTCTGGGACAGAGGAGTCCTGCCATGAACTGGGCAACTCCCAGAGCCATTCCAGCTGTAGGCATCCTCCTCAGAATGAGTTGTAACTGATCATTCAAATGTTTTGTCAATGAAATGTGTTATTTTGGATGTCAGATTCATAATTTCAAATGGAAATGTACATTTCCTACAAAACAAACAAAAAACACAAACAAACAAAGAAACAAATAAACAAAACAAAACAAAACAAAACAAAAAAACACAAAACAACAACAAAACAAACAAACAAACAAAAAAAAAACACAAAAAAAGAAAAGGAAATTTGGTTTCTAGTGAAATCTGAACAACCCCAAAGTGATTACAGAGTTTCTTATTCTAGCTGCCAATCTCTAAATGTTAGGGAAATTTGGAGAATAAAAAAAAAAGTTTTGGACTAAATATCTGAAACTTCAGTTGCTAAAAGAGGGACAACAAGTATCTTCATGCTGCTGGATTCTAGACAAGCCTCATTTTATTCAAATTAATATATATTCTGACAAAAACCATTACATGAAAACAACTTTTCTTACGAAAAATTTCCATTTCCCAGTTCTGTGACCCTAAAATGCATGCCAAATGTTGCTAAGAGCTAGTGTTTTATTTTATTTAACTGGAAAGCAAATGACAATAAATTGAATATTTAAAGTGAAGCTCTGTTCAGAAAATACATCTAATGCTCAAACGATTCAGTTTCACAGAGCTGAAAACAATTACAAACCAAATCAATTGGGAGAAGGAATTTAATCAGAAAAATGTGAATGCTGAGTGGGAATTGTTAAAAAACATTTTGTGCATTGCCCCAAAACCACAATCCCACAATTGAGAAAGAAGGCAACATCAGTTTAAAAAAAAAAAGATGACGCTGGCTTGTGAGGGAAGTGAAGACAACTGTGAAAAATAAGAAAACCATATATAACTTAAGAAAGTAGAAACTAATAATGAATGATAAGTGAGAAACTTTAGAAAACTGATAAGGAAAGCCAAAAGCTGAAGACAATGTATGGGCTGCAAACCTGAAGCTGAGAAGCAATTTCTTTCAATGTAGAAGGAATAAATATAGCTCTTCTGAAGTTGTTGGTTGTATTAGTCTCTCTCTGGATGGATGCACAAGAGCAATCAGCAGCAGAAGAGAGCTCATGTTTGCCAATGTTTGTAGGAGTATTTGGCTAGACCAGGTACTGATGGCGCTGTCAGCCTGGCATCAGCTCTGGGCAGTCACCTACAAAGTCTTCTCAAATGTGCAACAGATAGAGATGTAAGTAAAAGAAATATAACTAATGTTAATTCATGTAGACTCACAGAAAATGGAAATGGCAAAGATTCAGCTTTTCCCTGAAATTCCAAGTTTGATTGCTAAAAACAATATTGGTTGTGTAATAGACTTAGACTTCTGCAAGGCAATTGACTTGGTACCATATGATGTTTTGATTAAGAAACTATAACAATACACAATCAAGATGGCACATATTAAACAGATTAAAAGCTGGCTGGTTGACGTGTCTCAGATGTGATTGTAAATGGGAACTCCTCACCCAGCAGGGGTGGGTTTAGTGGACTTCCCAGGGGGTCGGCTCTTGGCCCTGTGCTCTTTAACATTTTTATCAATGATCTGAAAAAATATTAAATCATCTTCAGTAAAATTTGCTGATGACACCAAGATTGTGAGACCAGCAAAGAGAGAAGAAGCCAGATCACTGCTGCAGAATGGCCTGGGTTGTTGGTTAAAATGGGCACAAGCAGATAGTTAATATGGCCAAATATAGTCATATGTCTAGGAACAAGGCAGAAGATATATATGAGTCAGGGTGCCCTGTCCTAGGAAGTGGTGACTATGAGACCCTAGGCAGTCTGGTGGAGCTTGAGCTGACTGTACCCTCCTCGCACATGCATGTGGCCAAAAGGCCAGAACATTCCCTGGACAGCAGCCTCCAAGGTCAGTAGAGAAATTGTACTACCCTGAATTTGGGTGTCTGTGTCCATCCAGCACCTGGTTCTGGTTCTCATCATTCACCACAATGTTGAGAAACTGGAGGAAAAGCTTTAATTAAAGAGAACCAACCTTGCAGTGAGAGACCTCCAGAGCTCAAGCTGTTCTGCTTGACAAGAAACAGGTGCTGGTCTATCACATGTATTTCCCCACAGAAGACTCTCCAACCTCACAGACAGAGTTTTAGTGTGAACCAATGTCTGGAACCTGAAGCTAGGGAAACTGAAACTAGAAATATGGCATCATGCTCCCTGGCATACCAGCATGTGTAATTAACCACTGGAACCATTTACTAAGGCTGTGTGGGAATCTTCATCACTAGCAAATGTTACATCATGTTCAGTTGCTTGCTGATTGAAGCAGGAATAAATCTAGGCTCAGATTATACCTGGTAGACAAAGTAGATAGTCACAAAAGTATCTAAAGGCCTCTTAGTCCAAACAACAATGGAAAGGAACTCTGAAAATGAACCCATCACTACATCGTGCTGATTCTGCTCATAGTTACAAGCAGGGACAAAGTCTCACTGTTCTCTTTCAGTCATGCCTCACTGACAGTAGAAGCTTCAACATGTGTTTCTTCCCTGGTGATAAATTGCTACAAAAAATTTCTTAGACCTTCAGTGATCCTACAGAGCAGAAATGATGAATTATCACAGCAGCTTTGTTAAACCATGGAGCACAGAAGAACCTTGGACCTCTCTTCTTTCCAAGGCCTGCAGCATACAGGCTATGGGTGTTTTGAACTGGATGCAGACACAAGGTCCTGTGATGGGACTGCATCACTTGCTGGACTCAAGATTTCTGAACAGACCTCCAACATGAAGGGTCAATTATGGTCTAATTGTAGAGGTGATATGCCATGGATTCATGCAAAGGTGGACGTCTGGCCAGGTGCACCTTTTCCCAAGCATTGAGAAGTCCCAGTGACTTCCTTCCCCTTCTGATATGTCACAACAGGGTACCTGTGGCCTCCACCTTACCCTGCCCTTTACAGCTCTAATCCCTCTGTTTTCTTCTTTCATGACTCTTTCCCTATCCCACTCCAAATTAACTTTTTACTATTTTCTCAGAAAATGAGGCTTTTATTATTGACAAGATTTCTTTTCAAATTGTTAGAGTCTTTTTAGCCCAGATTAACTAAAAACTGGGCTTCCTCACAAAGCTTGGCTCTGTGTATTCCTACCTTTGCTCTAACTTCCCCTACTCCTACATGTCAAGCAATCAAGCTCTTTAGGTGTTCAAGCAGGAACTCACCTGACTCATGGTGGCCCAAACCCAACTATTAACTTGCCATCTGACATCCTCTCCCACCTGCTTCATCTCTTCCTCCAACTGCCACCTTTCCAGATGCTCACATATCATCTTTGGTTCTTAGCTGCACCCAACCTATCTGCCCCTACCTACATTATGTAAAGAGGACTTACCTGACATCTGACCAGACTGTAAAGGCTTTTAGAGAACCCCAGTCATGAATGTTAAGGGAGCAATTAATTTTACAGTAAGTAGATATTTAAACAAGGACAGACAATCCACCACCTAAAAATGCCAATTTCTGTGCAGTGAAACCATAACTGAGGACTCCTGGGGTCCCTGCACAGCTCTGCCCTGAGAAACTCTGAAGTCTTTTCAGTGCCTTAGAGTCAGAAGGATTGTGGCTTTTCCCAGCAATTGGAATTCTCTGCATCCTGTTCACAGTGTAAGGACTACAGAGACAGAGCCTACACTTTGTACAGACAAGAGCATGGAGATGGTCACAGAAAGAAGCACAGCCATGACTACAGATAGCCAAGGGCTTCTTGCTCCATTTCATCAGGTCTTTATAAACCCTCGTGAGCTGCTGGAAGAAGGTGACTTGCAGAAAAGCCAGCCCATAGAGAGATCATTTTCCACAGCACTGCAACAAAGCAGAGGATGAGAGGAGGAGAACCAGCTCCTAGAGCCCTGCAAGCAGTTGTTTGGCCCTTGTCTGGCTTGTACGAGTCCTCTGTTCCCCTGCCTGCCTGCCTGCAGCCACAGGGAAGGGGCAGAAGGAAACGGACAGGGCACTTGTTGCCTTAACGGGACACAGGCCAGTCTAAGCTGGACCTATGATTTTCGTCATTCCTAAGTGGAAAGAGTGTCTTTGGTTTGCTCTGTCTGCCTATGTGCCAATATCAAACCTGTTTTACAACTGACCTGCAAAGAATGTGTGTCACTGAAGAGGATATGTAGCCCTGGAGAACATAAAACACAGCTGTATTGTGTTGTGTATAGTATCTCATCCACCAGATCAGAATAACAGGCGAAGATAATCTCTGGGAGATAATTCTGCCGAGTGTGTTAGCAAGAATGGCTCCACTACCTTTGCCAGTGGAAGATTCTTATAAATTCACTCCTCCTGCCATCCTTTTGCAAAGGGTCAGAAGATGTACTGACAATAGCAGCATGCAAGTATTTCAGAACTTGGCCACACGCTGAGCAAACACTCTGGATAGCTTCATGAGTAGATTAAAATGCCAGATCAGCGATCAGTGGTGCACTTTAAATATGCTCACTAATTTATTAAGTTTATTCTTAGCAAGCTTGCAGACTTCAGAAAGTTAAATTTCTCAGTGACAAATGGCTGGGGAGTTGGGCAGCCAAAGCATGTGTGCTGCAGTCAGATGGCCCTGGAGAAGGCAGTGCAGGGGAGCAGATACCACCAAGTACACTGTATGGGCAAAAATCCTCAACGGAAGAGCCTGCACAGGCTTACTATCAAGATTGCTGTACAGCTACAGCGTACAAAACCAGGTTTCTTGGCACATCCTTCTCTCCTCCAAAATGCTGCTACCTCCCACTCTGAACTTAGACATTCCTTATCTCTTCCTCTAGTCCTAGCTGTGTGCTATAGGTTAACCACTGTGAGCACCAGTGCACTCTTTCAGTCCCAGCTTTAGTAAGAGTCCCTTGAGCTCTAGTAAGAGCATCTCCACTCACAGTGGTCACGTCCTGCACCTAGGGTTGAGCCAAATGCACTTCCTTTCCAAGGAAACCATCTGCCATGGTCCCAAATGATTTGTTCCTTTTTCCAGGTACCCTCCTCATGCTGTGCCCAGGACCTCTCCACTCTTCAACCCTGTCTGTTCCTTGTGCCCAGCCCACACGAGCCAGAGGCTTGGACTCAGGAGTCTACTGATGCCTCATCCAAGTCAGGACTAGTGGGAGGTGCCAGATGGGACACAGTAGTTACTAGATACATCTTCAAGCAGTAACTGTGGGCCACTGCTGTCCCTCAGCCCTCTGCCTCTGCTGTTCTCCATGGCTCTGCAGACCTGCAGTGAGGTCTGGAGTAGAAGGTTTTCCTCTTGAAGAAAAACTCCGGACGAACAGAGAGCATGGAGCAGTGGCATGGGAATGTGTAAGCAATGGAATGAGGAATTTATCAAGCTCAAATACCTACTACCTAAAGGGACATTTCTGTCACCGGAACTCCACTCAGCAGTGAGACTGGAGGGAGAAGCAGGCCTGGCTGTGCTGCCAGCAGCTCTGCACTCCATGAGCTATTTGCAACCACTACTGCCTTTTGCTGAGCCACCACAGAACCATGAGATGAGGGGAAGCCCATGTGGCACAGAGACATGAGAACTTGTGCAGTGGTGAGGGGAAATCTCCAGAGAGGGAGGAGTTTGTCAGCCTTGAGCCAGGGGACTCTGTACAGCATGCCAGTACAGCTCCTCAGGGTGGTGATGACAGCCACTGGTGGAGATGACTACGTGCTGTTTGTTGAGCAGAAATAAGACCCTGTGAGTTTTGCAGGGACAGAATGCAGTGGGGTCCTTTGAGCTGGAGCTCGCAGCTATGTGAGGCTGTTTCACAGCATTTGCCGCATCTCTGGGGAGTTACTATTCATTGTCCCTCTTCAGAAAGGAGTCAAGCCTCTTCTTCTAACACTGGGATAGAAAAGACTTTCCCAGGAACATTTCCTGAGCTAAGAGCAAATCCCACATGGCATCACAACCCTCTGTCAACTGGAAATGCATGTTATTGTTATTTGTGTCACAAAACAAGCTGTTGGACCCATGGCAATACGTGCTGCTGCTGGTAGTTAAGCAAACTCCATATGCTCCGTCCAGCAGCTGGCTGGCCGATGTCAGAGCCCTGCAAAATGACCCCCTCTGACAGGCCTTCTTCAAGTGATTCTCTTTGATTTACTGCCTCAGTCTGCAGTGCAGATAGGGAACATCACGCACAGACATGTGCTGGATCTGGATCCACACCCAGCCGGGTCCATGTGCTTTCATCAGCTCTTTCATCCCCAGGTCCCTCTGCCTTTCAGCAAGTCCCTGTCAAAATGCCATGAAACAGGCTCCTATGGTAAGATGCTCAACCCAATTTCCTGATAATTTGCCCTATTTCATCAGCAATTTAGCTTCTAGAAAGGCAGGAAAGTTGCAAAACTCAGTCTATTCGGGAGTAATATGGTATAATGCACTAGGGGAACAGCATCACCCTGCTGCTCACAAACTGGTCCTAAATGCAGAGGAGCATTTCTAAACAAGAGTATGTCACTATCACACTCAATAGGCCATTGCCACTTTGTTTTCTTCCCCTCTGCTGGCTATAGCAGCATGTGGGAATGGATTTGCCTTAGGAGGCCTGAAAAATATCAGAAAGGATAGAACCATCTCTGCAGTTAATGGGATTGGAGGACTATAAGGAGAGAAGAAAGCCATGGGGACTGTCCCAGGGAGACTTAGAAGTTGTGTGTGAGCTGCTGCACTTGGGTGACAGCTCTGAGGGCTCTGGGACAGCTTTGCTGCATGACAGCTCCCTGAACAGTGTGGTTGGCACTGTAGGCACACCCCTGGGGAAGGTGGGAGAACCAAACCAGAGCAAACCAGAGTGAAATATTACAGGTTTCTGCAGGTCCTGCCTTTGTTGAACCTTTTCGAGGGAAGAACCACAGCAACTCTCCTCTAGGAAGCCCTCAGTACCTGCCACCTCAGGGCTGGGACAAGGTTGGACAGTGGCACAGGGGATCCTGAGCCCACACTGTTATCACCATGAGAGCAGCAACTTTGCACAAGCTCTAAAGGGCAAGAGGCATGTTACAAAAACGAATATTGGAGGGTGACAGAAGCCGGACTTAGGTAGGTGCTGAGCTCACCGGTGTGTCCTTGACATTTTTTGGGAATGGAAAGTACTGAGAATGGCAGACTGAACACCATTCATTCTGCTAACATGCAAAAAGACATGGGCAGGCTTCTCCATTCTTGGTCAGAGCCTGCTGCCGGGGTTTGGATGATGCTCACTGAGATACACCATGCCAACACGAGGACCTCTTCCACCTGAGCAGAGCCCTCAGTGATAGATGAGGAACCTCACTGGGCACATGCTCAGCAGTGGCAACACTGTAGAGTGTCCAAAAGGGGTAAATTCAGAGCCATCACAGGTTCCACATCTGCCTTGTGGCTCCCAAAGAGTACCTCTTGGCACCCCAAGGTCTCCTGCTGCCTGCACTGTGCAACGTTGCAACAGATCCAGAGAAGGGCAGGAGGCTAGTGGAGGTTGAGGTGCATCAAGCTGGGATAGTCTCTGGCCAGTATGAGGGCTGGGTGGGAAAGTTTGCTCATTTTAGCCCCGATTTTATTTTAGTTCATTTACCTCCTTCCCAGTTCTGCAAAGGCATCTAATGGTCCTTCATCACACAACTGCAGGCCCACCAGGGATGCCCAACAGTTGACAACATGAATCACATTTCACAGTGTGCTGGCAGATAGGCAAACATCCCATCAAAAAGAAGCTGCCTGGGAGGCTGACTATTCTCCATTAGGTAGAGCTCTGTCTTCAGGGCAGAAACCTGCATGAAGCACCTCCAGGTGCAAAGTCCCACTGCCAACCCTGCAGGAGAGGCAATAGAGTCCACACTCCGTTTCTCAGGGGCACAGCTTAATTCCTGAGGGAGCTTATGGCTGTCACACCCTCATGATGAAGCCCAGAGCCAGAAAGTCCCCAGGGACAGCTGATAAGCTTTCTGCATGTGTTCAACAGTGTCCATGTGAGCAGAGTGTATTTTTGGCTTGAGGTTGGGACATAAATCAACATGAGTCAGAAAAGTCAAATACACATCCCCTGCCCTGGTGCCTTCTCCAGGACAATGCCAACAGCACCAAACTGATGGCTGCTGTGTACCTGGGACACATTGCATGATGGACATGGGCAGGTCCCAGGTGCAGTGGCCAGAGAATCATGAAGGTCACTACACTGGGTATTCTGGTTTCAACCTGGAAGGTCCAGACAGCACTATTCCACCTGAGGTTCTTAAAAATTACCTCATAGCTTAAATTAAACCATTAGCACCTGATGAATAGCAACAGCTGGCAGGACAGAAGATAACCACAGCAGGTCATGGTGATGCCACATGCATAAACCCTTAGTTACAAGATTCCATCTTGGGGCCATGCAGACACAAACATGTAGCTAGAAGATCCCAAAAGAGTACTTCTGATGGCTGGATGACCCATTCCCATGTATGATGCCCCATAGGGTGCCTCTTACTCCTGTTTCACTGGATGCAAGGGTCTGTGCTGTGACTCTGAACCATTGTCCACCAAAGCTGAGCTGATGAGCCCTCAGGTGAGGGAAGCCTTGAGCTGGAACCATGAGTGATGTCCCCAGACATGCACTATAGGACATCAGTGAGTTTTCCCAGGAGCGGGAGACCATCTGCAAACTATCTGCACCCAACAGCCAGCCTGTGCAGGAGGATGCACACCACCAGCTTGCTGGGAGCTCAGAGGCAGGTGGGAAGTTGACTTATAACCCTGTCACCAATACATCACATCTGCAGCATCTTGGTGGGTCCCTGGCCTTCAGCTCAGGGAACTCTGTCATGTGTTTGCACCCCTGATCCAAGATACCCCTAACTCCTAGGGTACCAGACCAGGGGCTGGATCTCTTTGACATCTAATGTCTAGGACATTAACTTAGTTCCTGTCCAATAACAGGCAAGAAGGTCAAGAAATAAAACAGGTACATTCTGGGAATGCTGCAGCAGCAAACACTGCATCACATCAGGCAGTATCTTCTTCCCAAAAGACATGCTTGTCCACCCAGGGTGGGCAGCCCACCTTTGGAGCTCAGCTTTTCAAGCAGGAGAGAGGTCATCCACACCAGGGGTGGTCAAGAAGCAGTATAACTACAAGACAGAAAGAGGCTTTGCTTCAGCCATGACATGAGGAAGAGCCATGCAGATCCCCTGCCCTGCATCCATCCTCCATCAGTAACTTCAGCTGCTCACTGGCATCAAACCAGCCCCTTGGGTCTTGGAACAGGGGACTGCTTCTACCACAAGCCACAAACCTTCCCTGTTCTTCTGAAATGTCCCAGCTTGAATGCCAATGGGGTTTAATGTGGCCACATGCAAACCAGAGTGACCCTGGAGAAAAGCAGCAATGTGACAGGGTTGCAGGAAGGGACACAGTGAAAACTGATGTGGCAATGTGGCTTGGAGAGCAAATATAGTACAGAGAAGGACATCCATAATTAGGGAGATCATTACTGGTCATTGTGCCTGCACAACAGGAGGGATGTTGGGAAATGGAAAAGTGTTCAGAGAAGAGCTAAAAGAACAATTTACAGCCTGGAAAACTGCAGTACCATGGAAGGTACAAGAAGCCCAACCTCTTTTCCCGGTGATGGGCAAAACTAAAACAAGACTTGATCCCACTCACCAAACCCTGGTGGGCATCTCTCCAACCCAAAGCAACATGAGCTCCAGCTGAGCCTGGGCACTTGTAAATGAGAAACCAAAGTGTCTGTTGTGAGCACTGTGGCTGCTGAGTCATCCAAGCCAGCTTTGACATGGAAAGAGGGGCTTTCTCAGCTGAGGTCACCCAGATCTGATCTGCCCATGGCTGTAAGGCAAGGGAGTACAAGAAAGAGTGTCACACATGGTGCATAGATATAAAGGATGGGACTAGCCTCCACAGACCTAAAGGATGGTACTGGTTCTCCTGCTTCCTTGACCATTAACTGGAATCAGTAACCATCCACACAGTGCTGCTGCTGGAAAGAAGGCGCTAGGGACCAGGGTGACAGCAGTGGGAAGGTGACGATTTTAATTGGAGATAGGGGTGAGCACAGGAGGGCCCATATCCTTCCTCTCCATGGGGACTCTGCCAGACCAGTAAGGTCTCTGCTGCTTTCTTCTTGGCTGTCAGGCTGCAAGCGAGTTGCAGCAGCCATGCCAGGCTTTTAACACGAGCACAGCACTTGCACAGTGGGATTGGGCCAGCTGGGCTGGCCTCCAGCCCTGGCTGCCATAAAACAGGAAATAAGGGAATTGGAGCAAGACCACAGCGACCACCAACCAGCTGCCACTGGCAGTGATGGGGCAACCTCCCACTGCCAGGCATGAGCAGGCAGCAGCACATCTCCCTCTCTCCGCCAAGCCCAAAAGTGCTGACAGTCCATGCTGCTGCTGGAGCGTGCAGGGAGGAGGAGGATGGGAAGGAGGCCATGTGCTTTGCCCTCCTCAGATGCTTCCGGGGAGCAGGGCAGCCAGGAGCCCTGGGATGCTGCGTGCAGCAGACAGCACAACCCTGCTTGCAGTACAGTATGGAGTTTTCTGCTAGTTACATGTTTTATGAAAAGCTGCTGGCAAAAATGTGCATTTTATTTGGCTGTGTTTTGCACAGATTTGGCAAAAAGTGGAATTATAGTGTATCCCCTCGAGAGAACTTTACTGAGTGGAACAAAGTCAGATATTTTTAGCTACCCATTGTTAGCTGAAGTACAAAGCCATAACTAAGATATTTTGTCTCTTACACTGAAATGGGACTATCAGACAAATCCATGTACAGTCATATGTGGCTGCCCATTCAGATTGAGCACAAAAGCAAAACTATTTTTAGCCTGTACACTCCACACAACAACTACATTTCCCTTCCTCTGCATGCTCGGACCACCAAAACATATGACAGCACCAGAGAAAGCAGCATTGGAGAGGGGGACATGGGGTCTACTGTCCCTTGGGCCATCTGACAAAATGACATTTAAAGGCAAGATTGGGTCATGCAATCCTTAAGAAAATATTTTATTTTTCTTTTTATGGTTTCTTTTCCACTCAGAGCTGAAATGATGTGTGTTTCACCAATAGACAACAAGAAAAATTCAACCACGACCCAGATGGATCTCAGCAAAGCAGCAGTTGTAATGCACAGTGCCAAAACCTGAACCCTCATCCCATTTCCAAAAAACACGTACATGGCCCGAGGGTTGCTCTGATGAGAGTGGTCACCTGAAGGCAGTACTGTAAAGAGCAGATGGAACTCAAACAGACCTGTCCTGGCAACACTGATGTTGATGCTGCACAATCAAACTCTGCTGGAAGTGTAACCAAACCATGCTGGAAATGTGACCATTTCGCAGCTGCAAAGGTGGTGCTTTTGAAAGCATTAACCCTGAAACACCAGAAATCCCTTCACGAGGCTGACAAAACCTCCCGAGCCCTTGAGTGTTCAACAAATGACATCAGTAGTTTATGACTGGCAGTATTTGCAATGCATTCATTTAAAAGAAACAAAGCGGTCCATAATTGCCCTGGATTTCTGAGCATGAGTGATACCAAGAGCTTTTTCTAAACAGTTTTTGTGGGTTGCATTGGTGAAGAAGTTTCATCAAATGGACGAGCATTTGGTGCAACCAGAATGACCTTGACACAGTCCTCCTGACAAAGCAGGAGCAAGAAGAATATAAGCAGAGTGCCATTGCACAGTCTGACCCACTGTGAGGGATACACTCTGAACTGGCTGGGATGGTGGGATCAGAGTAACCATCAGAGAGGCCTTCAAATGGTTGCAGTAAAGCAAGACCCTTTGGGAACCTCACATGGGCCTGCACCACCATCCTCTCTGTGTGAAGGCAGATGCTACATCCCCTCCACATTTCCCTGCCAGCCTCTCCAGGACAGCTAGCTCCTGTTTTGCTATCTTCACCTTTTGCCTGTTCCTGAACAAGTGCCACACTCCACATAGGTCTGTGCATAGTTCAAGACCTGCCAGGTGTAAGTGGACACCAAAGGTCCCACCAATAACCCAGGAGAAGTAGCAGGTGGAAGCAATGCTTGTCTGGGCTCCATCTCCCTAGAGATGCCATAGCATGTAGGTGCTGTGTCCATGTAACCCAACAAGCACATGAGAAAGGAACCCAGAAGAACAGAAAGACATTAAGTAGGAAATGTAAATTACCTGTGAACTTTCAGCTGAGCTAGTGTCCTGGAGGAGCTGCTGCTTTTGTGGCTCCTTGCTTTCTCCACGGGTTAGGGATGCTTTTATCAGAGAGCACTGATTGTTTTTATAAACTTGAAGCACAGTAAGAACTGGTTTAAAATAGAGTGAAAGGAGCTGGTGCGGGTGGAATTAGACAAACTCTGAGAGCTGCTTTTCCAAAAATAAATTAACTTCTTACAGCCCGAGGAGCAGCAGCAGGAGGCCAGGGACTGGCTGGACAGTCGTGCGAGGCAGTGGTGGGCTGTGACCGGGGGCTGTTGGGGCGAGTGTCTCACCTTGTCCGGCTCTGGCCCCGGGTAAGGGGTGGGAAGCGTATCCCCACGGGCGCGGAGCGATCGGAGCCGGGGAGTGAGGGGATCCCCGCCTTGTGCCCCCGAGAGCAGTGGACGGGAGACCAGGAGGTCCCTCAGCGCGGATCCTGGGGGTTGCCTGTTGCCAGCCTCCCACCTCTGCTCCACGCAGACCTCGCTGGCCGCCCCCAGCTGCAGCCCGGGACCGCGAGCCCTTCACTAGCCCACGCAAGAGTTAAGGAGGAGGAGGAGCCTCTCCTGCCAGGCTCGGATCGCAGCGGCGGCGGCTGTCTTCCCTGCGGATGGGTGTCTGCTCTGCCTGCTCCTGCCGCTGCCACCACCTGACTCCAAGCCCGGGCTCCGCGGCTCAGCCACGGACCTGCCTCTGAGCAGGAAAGCTCTGAGGGCCACTGAGATTTCTATGATTCTACAAAAGTTTCGTCCCCTTGCGGGCTGTCAAGGCCTGGCCCAGGCTGCCCAGGGCAGT
This sequence comes from Megaceryle torquata, assembly GCA_024611175.1. Lineage (NCBI taxonomy): Eukaryota > Metazoa > Chordata > Aves > Coraciiformes > Cerylidae > Megaceryle > Megaceryle torquata. The sequence goes on from JANIJG010023330.1 coordinate 255,477, forward strand.
GGTGGAGTCTCGATCCCTGGAGGGTTTTCAAATCTGTAGTGTGGTGCTGAGGGACATGATTTAGGGGTGACCTGGCAGTGCTGGGTTAACGGTTGGAATCGATGAGCTTAAAGCTCTCTTCTAATCAAAACTATTCCACGATTCTACGATTCTTCTATGATTCTAATCCTCCCAAAAGGGCCTCCTGAGCGAGCCGGCAGAGCCCGCGTGGCCCCGGGGATGCATGGGGCTGGAGGGAGGGAGCGGGAGAAGGTGGGGACAGTGGCGTCCCCTCCGCTTCTCAGCTGCTGACTCCGCAGCCCCGCACCCCTCCGTGAGCAGTGCTACAGCCAGGAGCGCGGAGCCAAACACTGCTCCCGGGCTTTGGCCACCTCCCGCACGAATCACAGTCTCCTCTTCTCATCTCTGCACCCCTTTAAACGTCTCCTTGTTGGTAATGCCGGGGCAGCTGGAAAAGCCCTGCCCCAGCAGTGAGGAGCTGGGCAGGGATCCCAGACAGGAGATATGCGAGTTACATAGAGTCATAGAATTGTTTTGGTTGGAAGAGACCTTTGAAGAACGCAGAGTCCAACTGTTAACCCAGCACTGCCAGGTCATCACATAACCATGTCCCTCAGCACCACATCTACAATGTGTCAGTCCCTGACAAACTCAGTGTCTTACATCACAGCCCTCTGGGCATGCCCATTTGCCCAAGGAGGCCAGTCTGGATGAACAGAGATCAGGTCTTCTTGGCCCTGCAAACTACCTGGGTTTTGACAAACTTGGTGCTGCTGCACTCCTAAGTCTCTGCACCTGGGCTGGCGAGGGGACCCAAAGGTCTAATTGCATGGTAACTGAGAACTAGAGGGTTTTGCAGATGTGCTGTCCCCTTGAGCAAGTCTCTGCTCGTGGGCTTGTAGCCAAGACAGTATGGCATGTACCAGCTGTGAAATCAGGGACATGGGCAGTGGAGAGGCATAACTGTGCACCAAGAGCTCTCTTAACAAGTAGGTCTTGTCCACTGAACACCCCAAGATCAATACCTCTTTAATTTCTTTTGGGGTAAATTCATCGTTCTCACAGCAGGTATAAGACACATGTCCATACAGTCACAGCAGCCCCGCCCTACAACCCCCTCATGCTCACAGAACCACCAGGCTATAGTCAAGAGGTACTAAAAGCAGTTTTGGAGAGCACCACTAAGAAAAAGGAAAGAGACAGGGAATGGGAAGGAGGAGGGGAAGGAAGTGCTGGCAGACCTTGTTGTCTTTCCTGTGTCCCAGGGACACAGCCTCACCTTAGGAATGGACCTGCTCTTTATTGAGTTTGCTGTATCAGCAGGTCCCAAAGGACTTGATTTCTCCAGGCTTGAAGTGAATGGAGTGAAGAATGAACAGCTTCCTAATGCCCTTTGACTTCAACTATTCATCAAGCCCTAAAAATATTACTTTCCCATCTATAAAACCCCTTTTCATGGTTCAGGCTAGACTAGGCCATCCTGCTGAGCTGAGCTGGTATAAGCTGTGCCATTGCAGCCTGTAAAACTTCATTGTCCCTTGAATCAACTCTTTCCCTTTTGATCTCAGTGCCTGGCTGAAGCCTCATGAATAAAGAGCAGACTAATATCCACCCACCCCACCCACACCCCACCTGTGTCACTGGTCTGGTCTGCTGTGTGCTGGGGACAGTGCTGGTGGCATTTTCACTCCGCCCACCCCCAAATCTTTGACCTTAAAAAAAAAAAAAAAAAAAAAAAAAAAAAAATTCACTGTAGGGTTTTTTGACACCAGGTGGTCGCTGCCTTGTGAAAGACCCCGTATTCTGACCAGGATCCAGCCCAAGGGCAGCCTTCTGCAGGCAGGAAAGACACCCCTCCCCTGTGCAGGGAAAGTCCTTTTTCTTCTATTTATTTATATCCATCTTGCTGTAAACTCACCCGCTGGTGAACCTGCTGTTCATACTAACAAACACGTCTCTGGGCTGCACAGAAGTGACTGGTTGAGCAGATGTATGCAGCAGGGGGATCTCCCCCAGTCCTTCCCCAGCTCTTCCATAAATCCTCACCTTGCACCAGGTCTGTTTGTGTGGCAGCTTGTAAGCTGAGCGCTTTTGGCAAAGCAGCTCCTGTTCTAGGAAAACCTGAAGCCAGGGACCCAAAAGGACCTGCACCAATAATCTATCCAGCACAATTGTTTCTGTGGAAGTTACTTTAATATCACATCTAGACAGTCTGCCCAGGAGAGGTCTGTTCATAGTATGTGTAGAGGACACAGAGCTACAGTCCAGAAAGTGTCCTTTAGGAGTAGGAGGCTTTTAGGACAAGGACACCAAGGGAAACAGGCATTTCTGAGGTGGAGAGGTGAGTGTGTCTGTACTAATGGTCTGTATACTACTGGTATTGTTATTTAGGTTGTCATCACTAGGGTTCAGAGTTAACAGTCCACACCAGCTGGTGAAACAACTCCCCCTTTTCTGAGCTTTCTTCCGAGCCATCTGCTGTCCACACTGCCACTGTTGACAGGGGACATTTAAGTTTTCACTGGAAGTTCTTCATGTTGGAAGGTCTTCATGACAGTTTTGCCACAAGAGATCAGGTGGGGCCAGGACCATTCTGCAGTGACACCAGAGACATGGTCCAGTGCTGGAGGCCAGATCAGTGAGAGAGGACTAGAGGGAGCTCTGGAGGTTGGTGGATCCATTTCACATGCAGCTTTCAGAGCACACCTGTATGCCAGCTGTGCAAGGGGCCAGCCATGTGGCAGGCAGCTGGATAACATCATGGGCCAAAGGGTGAATTCCCTCTCTGCCAGCTCCACATGTGGTGAGTTTATCAGTGCCATGAGCTGACAGCACCCCACACCAGAGCAGCTCAGCTCCATCTTCTGGGCTGTGTGGCCCAGGGCAATGAGCTGGTTAATGACATAGGTCCATCAATGGGTGGCACCGAGGTGGTAGGGCCATGCTGCCTGCAGAGAGCTTAGGTTGCCTCCACTGACAATCCCAGGGGAGTATGTGAGTAGCCAGTACAGGTGTGAGGAGTCTTTCACTGCCTGTGCCACTGAGCTGCTCTTCCCATCTGCTTGCGAGTGCTGAAATTGCAAGTGTTATGGATTGTGTCAGCGTGATAGTGGCATGGCTGTGCTGCTGCACACACTGAGGCTTTGCTGAGGCTGGGGAGACCAGTGGTGTCCTGGGGATTGATTGGGGGAAGTGGAATGAAGAGATTGGATCTGGATCCAGGCAGGTGCTGGGGGTGCGACCTGGGGTATCTGGCACTGCATGTGCCTTTCTGGGATCCCACCCAGCTCCAGCCCCAGCACTATGCCGGCTGTGTGTCAGACAGTTTACTTTAGCCACTGAGGCGGGGAGGCGGAGGGCAGCTGCTGGAGGATCAGGGGCTGAGGCTGCGTGGGCGGGAAAGGGCTGTCAGCCTGTGCCTCCAGTGTGTGTGACACGCGTTTGGTGTCACCCGAGTGGGAGAGCTGTGAGCGGGGTGAAATATGAGCTGTGGGTTTCCAGCCGCAGCTGGAGGAGTTCATCCTGCAGCCTGGCCCTGTTCCCTCTCCAGGGCAGGAGGGGCAGGTCAGAAAGAGCTGCCGAGGATCCCAGCTCCAGCTGTGAGCAGCCACGAGTGGGGCCAGATGGACCTTGGCTCTCTGGGACAAACTCATGGCCATGGGGCTCAGCCCTGGTCACACTCAGTGCCGGAGCAGCTGTGTGGGAAACACCACCCATGCAGAGTGCAGGATCTCAGCCTGGCTGCAGGATATGTCCAGCAACCGTGCAGGATGATTTTTCCTCACAGTCTTTACATCTCAGTTGCTCCTGAGGTCCTGGAAGAGTCCTTTGCTCAGCATCCAGTCATGATTCAGTGCCCATCTTGGCTGCCCAGAGCAGCTGTGGAGTCTCCTTCTCTGGAGCGATTCCAAACCCACCTGGATGAGACCCTGGGCACCGTGCTTTGGGTGACCCTGCTGGAGCAGTGGGCTTTGATGAGGTGATCTCCAGAGGTCCCTTCCAACCCCCACCATTCTGTGATTCTGTCATCTTGTGATTATCTCATCCACATCTGCAGCCCAACCCAGCAACCAGGAAGCTCACAGTGATTGAGATCCCACAAAAGGCTTGTGGGTTGTGTTGTGGCCCCACTGATGAATCACTGGGGCTGGTGGCACTGCTGCAGGAGAGCTACCCAAAACCAGGATGCCAGTGCTAGTGTGAGGCAGTTAGACAATGCCAGGACACTTTGTATGAGGTGATCAGATACCTGTGGGCTGCTTTGATCATGGCACAGTGAGGCTCGGTGCTGGAGCATGCAGCCCTGGGTTCCTGTGATTTCAGCTGTGTATTTGTGCAAGGAGGGAGATCTCAGGGTGATGATGTCTGTGTGGCAGCACACAAGGTGGTGGATTGATTTGCATCTAATTCTGGGTGGTGTGTACATGTGTGCATGGGTGGAGGGGTGTGTCTAGGCACTCACATGAGGCTGGGAGCACAGGTCAGTGTGAACTCAGCAGCAGGATGTTCTGTGAGCAGTACACCAGGGCACACACCACCCAAAAAACAGTGTCCCTGCTTCAACCTCACCCTGAGCATCACCTGGCACAGGGGGCTGGATAAATTGGTCATTCAAAAGTCTGTGCTGGGGCTGCTCATCCTGTGCTTCTGTACTGTCCTGCTGAGCTGCACCAAGCCCCAGCCTCCCAAGAGAGCTGCTTCCCTGCCTGCCATCTGAGGGGATCAGGAAGGACAGTCTGGAGCTTGTCCCTGATATACCCTAAACAAGAAGAAAAAAATAAAATAAAAATGTAGAAAGGAATAAAAACGAGCTTTCAGTGTCTGTGGAGCCCCAGGACACCATCTGAGGGCAAACACTGGGCCCTGGATCCATGCTGTGGGCAGTGTTAGCTCTGGTATCAGGGGTATATATGAAGCAGAGACAGGAACTGCAGTCCTTGGGGGAAAGTGGCACGGCTGGATGCAGTGATCATGCCCTAACACATGGAGTCGGTTCTTTACCCCACACCCTGCCTTTCCTGGGTGATACAAATACTTCCTTTAGAGACCTGGCCAGCTCTACAGGATGCAGGGATGTTCCCCTGCATCAGGATGCTCTGTCCAGAGGCTGCGTTTCTCACCTGGCAATGGCAATCAGGCACCTCCCACACTGATGGCACCTGCCCATGCATGGACAGCAAGCTGGGGCAGCACTTGACCGAGGGACACACTGCAACCAGCACAGCCACTCCTCTGCAGTGAGATGGGACTGTTGGCAGCCAGAGGTACCCCTGCTCCTGCATGGCCTCACTGCAGACCATGCAAGGCTCAGGACCAGGGTGCAGGGCACCGCAGGCACAGCCAGCAATGCACCCCTTCACTATTCTTAGTAAGGATAAAGTTTATACAAGAAATTTAAGCTTTAAACCCAGGCACCATAAATAGTCTATTTTTCAAGGGCTCCAAGACAGTTGTAGGCTCAGAGCCAGAGCCAGAATTTGGCAGCTGTCTTTGTTTAATGATTAATTAAAATGAGGTAACAAAACGAGACATATCTATTAACGAGGGTATTTGCAGCGTCAGTAGAGGATTCCAAATGGCTGATTTTTTTCCCCTTTTAATCTTCAAAATTCTTGTTAGGAAAACAAGCTCCTCCATGAGCAGCCAGGCTGGGTGGGAAGGACTGTGCCATGGCCCCTCGCCCTGGTAGCGGGAGGGGAGCCATGGGCAGGCAAGGCTTTATCTTTATGGTCCTCTTCGTTTAAACAAAGCGAAGTCTCTGCATAAAGATTTTTCCAGTTTGGAAATTTTATTAGACCTTCATGTAAACTTCAATGGAGAGACCCTTGGCCGTGACAGAGGCATGAGAGGGGACGGTTTGCATGTCACTTCGGCTCTGTGTTGGCCTTTCTCCAGGGGGTGCTGCACAAGAAGGACTAAAACAGGAGCAACAGAGGCAAAGGGGAATTTTCCAGGCTCTTTCATGCATGCTAGACAAATGGGGCCGAACCCATGTCCCCACCCTGCCTGGGGGCAGCAGCACACAGTTTTCTGGGCACTGTGGGGAGGTGTGACCAGACAAGGTGACAAGGAGGATGGTGTGGATGGAGCCTGGGAGGCTTGTTCCCATCCACTGTGCTCTCAGCTCATCCCGTGACACTGGATATATTTTCTGCCTTAGAAAAGCAAGTGGAGCACAAAGTTGCCTAATGTGGGAAGTGTCCATGGTCAGAGGAGGGTTAAAGTGTGCAGAGAGGTCCAGAGGCAGTTTCAACGGGGGGTGTGTGAAACAGGTTCACACTTCCCAAGGCTCTGAAGACTTAGCCACATGGGAAAGCACCCAAGTATGAGGAAAAGGGAAAAACATCCCAAAATAGTTTAGTCTTGTTTTCTGCATTGAGACGCCCAGACAGGGTGGGAGTTCTGGTTGTGTCTGAGCTAAAAATTACAGTAAATAGAGAAGCGGCTGCAAAGCCCCATATTCTGGATAAGAAGGACATGTGCAAACACTGTCCATCAGGGTGAAGACATGGCAGCAATGAAGGCCCATAAATAAATGAGGAGGGGGTGGAGTTTAATGAGCTCTGTGTCAAAGGGTGAATTGTCAAACCTGCTCAAGCACGTCTTCTCCCCAGCATGTTTCATGGGACACCAGGAAGTGAGGGGAAGCAGCTTCCTAAGTAGGTACTGCGCTGAGTAGAGGTCAGATCCCAGCATCCCCCTTTACATGTGGGTCCAGGACTACCGACCACACCTGGAAGTAAAGGGGGCCTGGTTCCACCCCACTGGCTGGAGAAAAGAGCAGCAAGGACAGACCTTCTCTGGCCTATCTTATTCTCCAGGCACAACTCTGCTGCCAGTGAAATTCCTGCATAACTATAGGGCTGATCTTTGGAGGAGATGATCAAGACTGTGGGTGGGTGTGTCATTCCTGTAACAAGCAGAGAGGTCCTGGGCATTTGCTCCTGCAGCATACAAGTCATGCAAGCAGGTGGGATGGGGAGCAGGGGCTGGAGTAAGGCAGACTGGGAGTGGAGGAAGACTCACTGCTTCTCCTGAGGGGAACAGTCCCCTGAAAGGAGGAAAAGGGGAATGCTTCCCATGGATGCTCCATGGCCGGCTTTTAACTGCTCAGCTACTGACCACACCAACCACTAGCTTTAGGGCCCACAGTGTGTCCTGGGATGTGTGAGCTGGTGAAACTCTGGCAGCAAGTCAGGGTCCAGGGCTGTTCAAGCTGTGGCCAGAGTGGAGCTGGCTCAGGGGTGAGGGTGAGGTGTGGAGCTTGTCCTGGGTGTTGTGCTATCCTTGGTGAGGCAGCGTTCCATCTCCTGTTCCCAGGACTGCAGTGTAATGGCTACATTGGAGGGGAGCAGCTCCAGAGAAGGGGACAGTGCACCCCATAGGGCAGATATCCTGCCCATGCAGCTGCTGGAGCTGGCCCTGCTCCCCTGGGCAGGGACCTCTGGGAGACTGGCCCTGCATGAACATCTGCACTAGGGTTGCCAGAGATGGCACCAGGGGCAGCAATGTTGGAAGAGCAGAAGGGTGACGGGGCAGCCAGAGGGTGGGAGCCTGGTGCTGTGGGCAGGGACGGAGCTCCTGGGGTCTCCAGATAGGGATAAGCCTGCAGCAGCAGCATCAAGCGCTGGGCAGGGACATGGGGCAGCCCAAAGAGGAGCATGACAGGAAGTAGGGGGGCAGCATGGGGGGGGGGGGGGGGGAGGAATGGGGGGGGGGGGGCAGGGGGGGGGGGGGAGGGGCGGGTGGGGGGGGGGGGGGGAGGAGGGGGGCCGCCAGGG